>APFE031568518.1:0-39632 GCA_000404065.3 Pinus taeda
TGGGAATTGATGGACACGAGACTGAAGAAGAGCACAACCTTTCATCCACAAACAGATGGCATAATAGAGGTGGTCAATAGGACAATGATCCAGTTGCTTAGGGGTTATTTCAGCAAGCATCCCAAGCTTTGGGATGAACATTTATGTTATTTGCGACATGCTTACAACTGTGCCAAGCATTCTTCTACACAAAGATCTCCTTTTGAGACTTGTTTTGGTTTTATACCAAGGTCTCCCTTAGATTTTGTCTTTGAAAAAGAAATAGCAGTTGATGGACACAGTGATGTGGACAAAGCAACTAAGTTCATTGTACATCAGCAAAGACAGAATGCAAGGTGAAGGGAAGAACCTGAAGCTAATAAGGTATGGGCCTTTCAAGATACTCAAGGAAATTGGTGAGAACGCTTTTTGCCTTGATTTTCTAGCTTACATGTGCATCTATTCAATAGTTAGTGCAGAGAACTTGAGACTATTTGAGCCTTCACTGATTGAAGATCCTGAAGAGCAAAGTCAGTTGCCTTATATTGATGATCTATTACCTGAATATCTCAATGAGTTGTAGGAAGATTCAGTTCTGGACAGGAAGGTGAGAACTACGTGCAGAGGGGATGTTGAGTACCTCAGAATCAGACTCAAGGGTTAAAAAACAAGCAGTGCAAGATGGATAGAGATTGGACAAGTGAGGAAGTTGTATCCTCACTTGATTGATGCTTAAAAGCCAACTTTTGGTGGTCCAAAATCTTTTTCAGTGGGAAGGCGTGATCCAAATGGATCCTAGAAAACCCTCTAATTCTTCAAACATTCAAAACTATCGCAAAATAAGAACCTGTTAAAAAGTCGGATTACACTATCGGAAGGCAAAAACAGAAGGAAATGACCAAAAACAGACATATCGGCAGTCAAAGGAGCAACGCATAGGAGCCGTCGGATCTGGTGATCAACGATCTAGATCTGGTCGGCAAATCGCAATTGGTGGTGGCAGACGGAGCTTATCAAAGGCGACCATATAAATGTTGTGATAGCAATCAACGGGGTCAACAAGGACCGTCGATCAAGCGCACAGATCGACGACCGAGGTTAACCTGCCATATCGCATCGGCAGATTACAATGGAGCACTTTCAATGGCCTGGCTGCTCATGTGATATGCGATTGCAACAAGTCGCATCGCATAGTCGCATCAGAGCAACACCACAGAGTGGGGGCTGATACATACGCGACTTGCAATATATATCTGGACCTGATGGGGTTATGAACGATATTCGATATATTTTGAGGTCTGGGAAACAAGGCTTGTCCCATGCACTTTTTAAATATACGAAATACAAATAACAAAGTGTCGAGCGATGAAATTGGACCCGAAAGGGTTTCTTAATGCTATTGTATGTTATTTCAAGTCCGATGTGAGTGGGATTTTCATGTTTTAATGTATTTTTTAATACAAAGGGAAATCATGATACAAGCGGGATTTCGGGAGGACCAAAGGCAGTAAATGGTTTTGGACAGGCTTTGCCCAAGCCCATACACTGGTTGCCACATGTCTAGGCTAAGGAGAGAGAAAACCACCCTTATCGGGCGATTAACCCCCATATGAAAGAGCCGCCCGAAATGAACCACAGCCGTTGGATATGGATCTCCCAGATCAATGGTGGAGATGCGATGTCGATATACAGATGGACCCGATAGGAGTTATAAGGCAGATTCATAATGTTTCAAGTCCCATAAATGGAAATTTGGCAGAGTTTCACAGTTTTTAATGTATTTCTCTGTGTAAATAGAGAATGGTTATTTCAAGGATTTCAAAGGCCCAATGACCCATTCTGTTACAGAACAGGTGGCCACCATCCCTGAAAGCGTTTAGCAATGATTGCTAATGCTCAAAGGGGGATCTAAGCGGACAGAGGTCGGGAAGCTAGAGAACCCGAGAAGGAGGACCAAACATACAACACCGATTGGCTTTAAAGCCATAGAACTGATAGAGACAGAAACATGTAGTGCTAAGACAGAGAAAACAAAGATAGAGAGTCAGTGAGGAGAGTCTGTGTACTTAGGGAGACTTGGGGGATCCAAGTAAAGTCTTATTGTTTTGTATTTGTCGTGTGAGGCTCAAATTGAGCTCATTGTTGTAAAACTCTATTTTTGAAGACATAATAGAGAGGTCACCACTGAAGGTTGGACTAGGAGATGTAGCCCAGGAGTGTTGGGTGAACTCCGTATTAAACTTGCTGTGTTTATGTGTGTTGTCTATTATGTTCTTTAACTGCTTCATTGTCTATGTATTTTGCAATCTTATCGATCCATTGCACAAAGTAACATAGGCATATCCATGCACATGAGTCTGTAATACCTTAATAATTGTCAAAGATCTCATTTTCAGATCATCAACATTCAGTATTTGTAAAATATCATCTTATGTCTGGAAAGGCTTATAATTTTAACTAATTGAGATTATGTTTAAGTATGAAAATTATTCCTTTTCAAAGTTCATTTATGAAAGAGATGTTTTACTCTTAATTAGTGCAATAAACCCAAGGAGTTATCAATTGAATGCAACACTCATGGAACATCCTCTGAATTTTCCTATGTTCATATTGGCACATTCTATTGCATGCATTGGTAGCTGCTCCACATTCTTGATGGTTTGGAATAGAACAAAATCTCTCATTGTGACTACAAACGGCTTGTTGGACATGCCCTCCATATGTTATGCTACATGCCAATAACATAGAGTATGGATTCTATAGAGTGAAGATATATTTGAACACAATGAATGTTGTTGTAAAATGTAGATCCTCACTAGAATGACTATTGAAAGTAAATGTTGTATCAAAATATAAGTTAAATCCTACATATATACAACTATTGTTTACTCCTGAAGGGATTCTCTAGTCTAGTCAACAAAAGTGATAAGTCTATTAAAGATCTAACACATAAATTGGTATCGCTTCATGAAAACAAGCATCATCAAATATCTCATGGCAGAGGAGTGCCATATGAGTTGATCAAGGAAATTTTAAAAAGATTTGGTTTGAAGCTAGCTAGATTTAAAACATGTGTTTTAGAGGCAAAATATATTCTTGATACACATCATCATGTTTAATTTATTCATGGAAATAGAGAGTCAAAATTAAATCTGATAGTGTCATCGGTAAACTTGTAAATAATATTAAGGAGATTCACAATCATATGCTAAAAATAGTTGATGAAAGTGGGAATGCTTGTCCCACATACTTCCTGTTGTGTTTTCCATGGCACTGGAATCTAGGTTAGGGTCTTAGAATCTCTGACACTACCAATTGAAATACCACAACAAACTATTGTTGGTCAATAATCGTCATTGATGTCATTATGAGCACTATTGAAGGTCATGACATGGATGATTGTTGAAGATCACACTTGGAGCCCTAATGACGATTCCCTAACCCTTATTCTAGTTCAAATGTACTTATGCATAAAGAATCCTAAGAACCCCAACATTTGTACTATAAATTTCTAAACAGTCATAAAGAAAATTATTTTTTAACATATTGAAGGCATCATGTTACAATGAATCCTCCACTACCTTGTAGAGGACTCTTCCTCTTTTCAATGGGACCTCACTTAGCCTCTAACTCCTAGTAGTCTAAGAGAAATTGTTTTTTTAAGATAATATATCTTATTCTCTACCCTAGCCAACCTAAGCTCAGTTATCCTAGTCAGCCTCCCTCCAAAAGACATGTCCCTTCATTCAAATCGAAAATATGTATAAATATAAGTGTAGTACTTCATTTTTCATCCATCATTCAGTGAAAATTAATTCAAAGGATAAGAAAAGAAGATAAGTTCATGGCCCGTTAACTATAGGAGGCCAAAAAGACAGTGTTTAAGGTCAAAACTGAAGAGTGGGTAACCTGTGAAGACCTCGGCCTAGAAATATTGAATACATCCTCAGACTTGTTGGGTCAAGCCCCCTTATTTAAGACTAATTTATTGCAGTGCCTCAGATCTAGGTTCGAGCAACATAACCTTCAGTGTATTCTTTTGTGGTGATAACTTTGAACTGAAGCCTAGACAGACCTGTGACAACTCCCTTTTGGACAACTTGGATCAACTGATAGTTTGGACTGTTGACAGTAGAGGATACCTGAAGCTTGAATGCGTGGAAGACATTTAAACTTGGATAGATAGCTTCCTATCTAAGTCATAAACCTCAGACCTAAGTATACCTACAACAAATCTAAGATTTCTATTTCGGATTGAAGCCCAGAACTTCAGACCAGGATTGTAGGCTTGGATCTCATTAGAATTAAAGGATATGTTTGTTCTAAGGGTTCAGAACCTTTGTAAAGAAGGAGTAGACATTTTGTAGCTTGATATTTTTGGTGAAATATTTATACCTTCAGACCTATGACAAGGAGTTCACCTATGATAGTTCTTTATAAATCTCACATCAATAGTCACCTATCATTTATACTTAAAACATATGGACAATAACGAACCTGTTATCACTTAAGAAGCGATTACTAAATTGTTCACATCAGTTTCATTGTGAAGGTTAGGTGTTAGTCCAAGTTCAGTTCTTCCATGTTCAATCTAGTGTCTAAGTCTTAGGAATCTTGGTGGTATGGTTAAATAAAGGTCAATAATCCATTCCCATTCATCATTGGTCCCAAAACCTGCATAGATTCCCTGTATCAAGTTTGTTTTAAGGTTCTTATGTGTTACAAAGCAAGTTAGGTGTTTTCGTAGCGCAAAACCTAGATTTTACACTGGCTGCGCTACGAAATTGGGGATTCGTGGGGATTCGTACCAAATCTTGCTCAGCTGTCATATCCATCAAAGACCGTTATGTTTACATCATCATTTCTTAGCTTATACACTTCGCCTATCATGTCCAACTGCTTATCCTCATCATTAGAGTTGTTAGGTACCTTGGTACGCTCAGATTTCAAGTTTCAAGAAGAACCAAGTATTCATAGTCATGATTTGTGTTTGGGTTCATGCATGAGCAATAAATTGTTAAGCCTTCAATTTGAATTCCCTGAGGATCAAACAAGGCCATTCTCAAGCGAGGCAGCTTTCAAGAGAGGCAGTGATCGAAGATTAAGGTAGTGCCAGTGTTTCAAACTTTTATTCCGCTGGAATTTCATGGAGGGGTCTGCAAAAAGAAAGGAGCACAGGTCAGGCAGGTGTTTAAGGAGTGAACCTGAAGGTTTAGACATTATCCTAAAGAACAAAGAAATTGAACGCACATTCAAGCAGGTTGGTTGTTGGAATTTCTGCGAAAAACTTCAAGGAGGCCATATGCAAGTCACCAAGGAATTTGCCTTGAATTTCACAAGATCGAATTCGAAAGTTGGGGTGCTTGAATTACCCATCTCTCCAGAGGTCATATCTGCAGTTACTAAAATCCCAAGGGGAGAGGAAATATGGTTTAAAAATTTCAAATTTGATATGACCCCATGCAAAGAATTTCTGAAGCTGGAGTTCATTGATTCAGATTTAAATAAGTCTGTGCCCAGGAATTTTGTCAAGGACTCATATGCCAATTTGCTTACCTGCATACAGAGGTACTTTACCTGCGAGGGGAGGTACCATAAGGTGTATTCATATCAATTCAAGCTTCTGTTGCATTTCACAGGAAAGCTATCTCTTGATTTACCTTTCTACTTGTTTCGTAGCCTAGGCAAAATGTGTGAGAAGGTTCAGCTAAAAACAGAAGCCTGTGAGACCTCATTGTTTCATCACGGCTTAATTAAATTAATCGTCTTGCATGAGATCCAGAAAGTAGGTAGGGACTGGCCCACATTCATGTTTATGTCCAGTTTCAAGAACGAGACTGGTCTTAGTCCTCAAGTTGCAAAAGATTCTCCAACAGCAACTGGCCATCATGCAGAAACAAGATCCAGGATATTTGTAAAATTGAAGGCTAGGAAGTAGGTAAAGGAACCCACCAAACCACTGATAATCCAAGACACACCCCAACAGTCCCAGAAACAGAAAACTCAGATCAGACAAGGTGTACATGAATCATCTACAAGTGAAGTAGTCTAGAGAAGAATGACAAGGAGCCAGTTAGCTAAGGAAAAAGGCAAGATAGTGATTACTGAGGAAAGCCCAGTTTCAAAGGGAAGTCTTAATGACTTACTGCAAGCTATTGATATTGAAGAATCTCCCTTGGTTCAAGTAGATTTGATAGAATCAAGAAAGGACAAGACCAAAAAGATCAAAGCCTCGAAAAAGCTCAAGTTTGATGATCCAGTTGCTAAATTTTTCTTTAAGCCAAGAAGACCTGTGACTAGGCATTCAAGACAGTCACAAGAGACACTGCTAGGAGCACATGAAACAGAGGAGATATCATAGTTTCATGAAGGACTCGTGGCTTCATCAAAAATATCATCTCAGCTACATTAAAAAGATAAAGGTAAGGCAATTACCCCTCAAGAAGAACATTGTGTTGAAGAGTTAAAAAAGAAGTTGAAATTAGAAAACTTGGAAATTGCTAAACTGAATAAAGCCTCAAGGAAACATGCAATCAAGGAAGCTCATTTTAACAAAATGGAGGCCTTGTGGGAAGACAAAACAATTTCAATACCCGAGGTGGTCTACTGTAATGCCCAATACTATACCTGGACAGTCCCTGCAATAAAGGAAGCCAAATTCATCAGAAGAGTTAATACGAGACTGAGAGCTGGGATTAGAGTTATGAAGAGGCAAGTTGAGGATTTGAAGATACAGCTAAGCCAACAGGAAAAATTTCCTTAAGGAAATCACACAGCAAGTAAGGTTATGTCCCAAATCTTGATGATTTACCTTGTTGTAGTTTTTCTTGAAGAGTGATGCATCTCCATTCAGTTTTGATTAGCTTCAGGGCAGTTGAAAAGGACATTTCAATATAAAGAGGCTCAAGATAATCAAATTTTGGTATTAAAGCTGTGTTTTGTGATTACACAGCAGTTTCGTAGCGCACTACGAAACTGCTGTAGCTGCATAATTAAACTCAGTCGACCAATTTTGAGTAATCAAGGGGAAATTTTTTTGAAAGGGGATTTCAGAAAAGGATTATTTACAATGTGCAAGCAACCAGCAAGGGTAAAACAAGTAGAGGAAAAAGATATATGAACTCTAAGCTTTATGTTATACAAATGATCACCGCTAGTATTGTCCATGACATTTCAAACAACTTCCAAGAGGTTTTGTCTTCACATAGGTATATAGGAAAGGTCTACAGTACATGAAGAACGTGGCACCCCAATATATTTTTGTGTAATCATAGAAGAAAAGCATGGATAATTGATTTTGGATATCCTTGAGGAAACCAAAAGCAGAAAAACAGGGGTAGTTTTCTACTTTCCTGCAGCAGTAAAGAGATAAGACATTAAGGGCTAGCAAGGAGCTTCAAACATCCACCAAAGCTAAATTGAATGAGACCACTTGTCAGAGAACGATATTTGATTGTAATTAATGCTATTACCAGCATGATGTGGAGTTAGACTCCTAATTGTCTTAGGTTTCTAAAACTTCTAGTTAGCAGTTTGTTGCATTTAATAGTTAGTTAAAGTTTGAATAGGTGTCATAGCAAGCAGAATTCGAGTTCCCCTTATGCTGGAGGAGGAATCTCAGCTTTGTAAAGAATTCTATATATAGGAGAGGGAGAAATGTACCTAGGGTTGCGAAAATTATTCAGAAAAGCTCTCACATTGTGCTCTATGTAAAGACTCTATTTTAGTAATACAAGGTTTGGCTTTGCTTCTCAGGAATCAAAAGGAATTCAAGGTTCACAATGTATTGTATTGTCCTCTTCTCATTGTTTTCAGTGGTATGAATGTGTGATTACTTAGAAATCATTGATTGTGCTCTAATTTCCTTCATACATTTATAAATTGTGTTGTCCTATATGTTCTCGTATGTTCTAAATGTGTTGAATTCTGGATGCCCTGACTTCTATGTAAGGCTGATATCATTGTTATGCTGAAGCTGTTTTGACTCCATAAGCCCAATGGATAATTTCTAATTGTGTTTCCACCACTTACATTCCTTCGTTTTATTTCATAAGAGTTAGCCATCTTACTCATAATCAAAATTATTAATCCTCTGAGAGAGCCCTCTCAGGTTGAGGAGGCTAAGCCTCAGCCAAAAGTAGGTTTGAAATAGTTACTTAAGGTCTACCTGATCAATAGCCTGTCAAGGTCTAATTTTGAGATAACATTTTGGTGCGTCTGCCGGGAGCCTGAAGATTATTCATTCCCGAAAACAAGAGACTAAACTTCTGAAGGTCGCAGGAGCTCAGAAGACTTTTCGAGGCTGCAATCTACCTCGGTGACTCGATACATTTTCAAAAGTTTAAAAGGTGGCTTTGAGAGGGAGATATACACGAAGCAATCCTGACCCAGATCCACCTACTCCCGTGGACAATCCAAACACCATTTCAATGCGCAAACAAAGATTTACTGAAACACCAGGTACTCCATGTTTTTCAAAATCTTTTCTCTCTGAATTTTCAAGAAGTCTTGAGGACAAAATAGTTGATGATAAGATTCATGAGGTGTTGTTGAGATCTAAAAAAGAAGAAGAACTCATTGGAATTATTTTAGATTTACAAAAAAGAGGGATTGGTACTTCATCTCTAGTGTCACAAAAAGATAAAGAGGAATTTTGGGAAGTTGTCACTTCTGACTTATTGTTAGAAGAGGAAGATTTAAATAAACTCAAAGAACTTGATCCTTTTGAAGTCTTACTCAAATCTAAAACTAGTCTACCTCTTCCAAATTGGAGTACATTTGTCAGTGGTTTGCAAAGCCCAAATAGTCCTTTCCGTACCAACACCTTATCCTCTGCTTCTACTAGTCCTAGTAGTTCTCAAACACCAGGAAATCTGCTTCATATCAATTCTGTTTCTTCTATCCTTTTAGTACCTTCCATCATTGTTCCTCAATTAACCATGGGCGTACCTGCTAGGTACGCTCCATTAGCACTCCCCGCTGTTTTACATGACCTTCCTAGCAAATATGCTGCTAGAATTGCAACATGGGGTGGGGATGAAGAAATCACAGCAAAAGAACATGTAGACAGATTCAATGATTTTGTTGACAAAGAGGAAGTTGATTATGAGGATGTGAAACTAAGATTGTTTGCACAAACTTTCATTGGAGAAGTTAGAAAATGGTTTAAAGATCTTACAGCTGGAAGCATTCACAATTGGACAGAGCTTGAAGATAGTTTTCTAAGGAAGTGGGGAAACAGAACTAATCCCGTCCAAGCTCTTACTGAATACAATAATCTTAGAAGAGCACCTGATGAAACCGTTCAAAACATCTCCAAGAGGTTTAATAAAGTATACAATTCCATCCCAGTCCATTTGAAACCTCCTGAGGCCTTGGCACAATTGAGATACGCCGAAGCATTTGATTCTGACTTCTCTCTGTTACTCAGAGAAAGAGACTCTGCTACTCTTGTTGACATGCAAAATGATGCAATTAAAGTAGAGGTGAACATGGTCGCTACTAAAAAGTCAAAGATGGGAAAAGCCAAACTGAAAGAAGAAGAGAAACCTTCCTCTTCAGCTCCAGAAGATAAAATTGATTCAATGATGAAGACCATGGAGAAGCTAATGGATCGGTTGGCTTTTGGAAATACCTCTGCTCCTCCAGCATAGCAGGAGCCTCAATGTAGAAATCCTCAGTTCAGAAGACCTCAAAATCAACAAAGGCCAAGAGAGAATAGGAATCAATAGCCTGATCCTCCAGTAAGACCTCCTTTCCAGCAAAACTTGGTTGATGAAGAAGATGAGCCTGAAATTCCTGAAGAGTCCATTCATTGTCTTGATGAAGAGGTGTCAGGGATTTTCTTGACTAAGGAAGAGCATGATGAGTCCAGTAGGACCAAACAAGGAGAGGAAACTTCAGACTATTTAAAGGGCTATCAGCATGCTATCTTTGAAATGCAAAAGTAGTACAATCTCAGAAATAGAAATGTTCCAATTACAACAAACAAAACACAGCCAAAAAAGGATGCTCCAAAGGCTGTTGAAGACAAGAAAGACAACTCAAAGGTTGTTGAAGGTAAAGATGATTCTCCACCTGGAAAAAAGGATGTTCAAACTCCATCTCCTACTAAAGAAATTGAGAAAACTGTTTCTGTTTTCAACCTTGAGAATGAAACTGCGAAAATCAAAATATCAGTCCCATTCAGCGAAATTCTCAAGGTAGAAAAATACAAAAGTAAGATCCTAGAGATGCTTAATTCACAACCAGGAGCGGCTGATATCTTAAATGTACAAGAAGATAATCTTATCATATACTTGGGTCCAAGACTTGAAGATGATCAGAATGATGAATTTCCTCCTTTCTACATAAGCATTAGTATTCATGATATGACCTTACATAATGCTATGTTGGATTCAGGGGCCTATCATAATCTTATGCCCAAGGTAATCATGGAAAGGTTGGGATTACAGGTAACAAGACTGTATAAGGATTTATTCTCTTTTGATTCAAAAAGAGTTCAATGCATTGGTTTGATTAAAGATGTTGTTGTGGGTCTAACAAAAATTCCAGCAAAGACAATTGTCATGGACATTGTTTTAGCTGACATTCCACCCAAGTTTGGGATGCTGTTGTCAAGATCGTGGGCAGCAAAAATAAAGGGCACAATGCAGATGGACCTTACCTATGCTACTATCCCTGTTTTTGGTGAGGAAAGGAGATTGTATTGGGAAACCAGAATTGCTTATATGGTAAGCAACAAAGATAAACCCCAAAATTTTCTCTTTTATTCATTTGATATTGGATTGGGGTCAGCCATATTTTTCAATGAATCAGTTGGGGATGAATCATAGGAGATACTTTTAGAAAATCAACGCCAAGAAAATCAGCAAGAAGATGAAAAGGAGACAATAGGCTGGTGGTCATTATACTTTGATGGATCAGCAGGAAGAGAAGGGGTAGGAGCTGGAATTTGGATCACAAGTCCCAATGATGAAAGTAAGTTTTTCTCCTACAAACTAAATTTTGAAGGCTAGAAACATTGGGCTACGAATCTCTGGTTTTGGGCTTAGAAGCTTTGTTAAAGTTGAAGGCTAGAAACATTGTTGTTTGTGGAGATTTTGAATTGGTGATTAAACAAGTGGAAGTTTCTTATCAAACCAAGGATGTAAGGATGAGATCATATAGAAACTTAGTGTTGGATATGTTGGAAAAGTTTCAGGCCTATTCTTTCACTATCAAAACTATAGACCAAAACTCTATTGCAGACTCTCTTGCTGTTTCCGCCAATCTTTTCATTATTCCTATGCACTCTTCTGGAAAATATGAGGTGGAGGTTCGTCATCAACCAGTCATCCCAGATAACATCACTAATTGGCAAGTCTTTGAAGACGATCAGCAGGTAAAGAATTTCATTGAATTAAAGGAAGAAATTGAAAGTACTCAAATGGATCAGCAAAATATGTTTGTGGAGTCAAAGGGAAAATCTGAAGTCTTACAACTGAAAAATAATTTAATACCTAAAGGTCTCATTCCTCTTGAGAAACTGTTTGATCAAAATGATGTGTTCAAAGCTCCAAAATTACAGGCTAATGAGGAGGAGGTAGAAAGCTGCAATTTAGTGGATTCAGTTGTACTTAAGATGGTTAAGATTTCGAAATTTCTTTCAGCTGATATGAAGGCTAAATACATTGAGATGATGAAAAGGTTTATTGATGTGTTTACATGGAGCTATGCTGACCTAAAACAATATGATTCTTCTATTATCCAGCATACCATTCCTATTAAGGAGAATGAGAAACCTTTCAAGTAGAAGTTTATAAGAATTAATCCTCTTCTTATGCCATTGATTGAAAAGGAAGTCAAGAAACTCTTTGATGCTAAAATCATTGTTCCAATCAGATTCTCAAATTGGCTTGCTAATTTGGTACTAGTTAGAAAGAAGAATGGGGAGATCAGGATTTGTATAGACTTCAGAAATTTGAATAAAGCTTCATTGAAAGATAATTATCCTCTTCCGAAGATGGATTTAATTCTACAAAATATTGTTGGTTCACAAAGGATGTCTATGCTTGATGGTTTCTCAAGGTACAGTCAGATTCTTGTGCATCCAGATGATCAAGAGAAGATAGCCTTCACAACGCCATGGGGAACATTCATGTACGCCAAGATGCCTTTTGGTCTCATGAATGCAGGGGCCACTTTCCAAAGAGCAATGGATATTGCCTTTGCTAAGGAAAAGGAAAAATCAGTAGTTGTCTATCTTGATGACATCACAGTTTTTTCAAAGAGAGAGGAAGATCATTGGAAACACCTTGAAAGAATTTTGCTGAAATGTAGAAGGTTTGGTATCTCTCTTAATCCTACTAAAAGTATTTTTTCTCTAACATCAGGAAAACTTTTTGGTCATATCATTTCTGAGGAAGGAATTAGGATTGATCCTAATAGAGTTATTGCAATTCAAAAGTTAGATCTGCCAAGAAGTAAGAAAGAGATTCAATCCTTTCTTGGAAAAGGTAGCTTTGTTAGACGTTTCATTCCCAACTTTGCTGAAGTTGTCAAGAATATAACAAAGATGTTGAAGAAAGGAGTGGACTTTAAGTGGACAGCTGAAGCAAAGAAATCTTTTGAGAAGATCAAGAAGGCACTCACACAAGCACCAATACTTATCAGCCTAGATTTTACCAAGGAATTTCTTATCTTTACATTTGCTTCTGAAGATACAATTGCTGGAGTTTTGCTACAAAAGGGAAATCAAGGTACTAAACAACCTATTTCTTTCTTTAGTAAGACATTAGCAAATGCTGAACTAAAGTACAATATCCTAAAGAAGAAATCTTACACCTTGGTGAAAGCCATAAAGGATTTCAGAATCTATGTTTTGCATTCTCATATTGTTGCTTATGTTCCAAATGCTATTATAAAGGATATCCTAACACAGGCTGATCCAGATGGAAAAAGGGGCAAGTGGATAGCAAAATTGTTAGAGTATGACATTGACATCAAACCCACCAAATTAGTGAAGGGTCAAGGCTTGGAAAAGCTAATGACTCAGTCAAATTTGGACTATCTTGACATTAATTTGAGTACAGAGATCTCAGAAATTTCTGAAAATGAAGAGGAGTTGGTCCAAATAAATGAGAAATTCTTGGTTTCAGAATGGTACAAGGATGTAGCATTTGTTCTATAGCATAATAAAGCCCCTGCTAATCTTTCAAAGTCCAAAGCTCGGTTTGTCAAGTTGAAGTCTTTAAAATATTTTGTTTATGACCAAAATTTGTTTTGGAAAGATGCAGGAGGGATTTTGTTAAATTGTCTCCTTGAAGAAGAAGTTGATAAAGTAATTGATGAATTTCATAAAGGAGATTGTGGATATTTTTGGCCAACTATGTTCAGAGATACGTACAAAAGGGTGGCTACATGTCATGAATGTCAAATATTTGAGGGAAAAAGGAAACTTATGCCTTTACCATTGGTTCCTATATATGTTGAAGCGCCATTCCAGCAATGGGGATTGGATTTTATTGGGGAAATTTATCCTCCCTCATCAGGATAGCATCGCTAGATTCTCACAGCCACTGATTACTTCACCAAATGGATAGAGGCCATTCCAACAAGGCAAGCTAATGATTCAGTCATTATCTCTTCCTTAGAAAATAATATATTGTCTAGATTTGGATGTCCAATGAAGATTATAACTGACAATGCCCAAGCTTTTAAGTCCAAGAAGATGATTAATTTTTGCCACCAATATCACATCACTCTTGGACACTCTACTGCTTATTATCCGCAAGGAAATGGCCTTGCCGAATCATCAAACAAAAGCATTGTGAGGATCATTAAGAAGGTACTGCAAGAAAACAAGAAAGCTTGGCATTTGAAATTGAAGTATGCTTTGTGGGCTGACCGGATTTGTACAAAGAGATCTATTGGCACTTCGCCATATGAGTTAGTATACGGTGCTGAAGCTATATTTCCAACATCACTTGGAGTAACTGTAATGAAACTAATTCAAGGGCTAGAAGAAGAACCAAACGTTGTACAAAGGAGAATGAATCAACTTATATCCCTGTAGGAGAAGAGGAATGAGGTATATGACAGTCATCAACAAATTCAGAACAGAATCAAGAGAACATTTGATAAGAATATCAAGGAAGTTACTTTTTAGATCCATGACAGAGTGTTGAAATGGGAAGCCAGAATTGAAGAGAAAGGTAAGCATGGTAAATTTGAAAATTTGTGGAAGGGCCCATATCAAATTGCTGCTTTTCATGGAAATAACACTTACATTTTGTAATAAATTGATGGAGAACCATATGCTGGAGGACCTGTTAATGGCAAGTTCCTAAAGCATTATCATTGATTGAAATACTATCAGTTTCTCACAACATTGTATATACCCGTTTTATCAGTTTTTCTTTTTGTTGTAAATAATGACAAGCTAAAACATAAGGCTTAAGCTTGAGGTGAAGGCGCAAGAAGCTGGAAAGGGATGCTTGTCAAGCAAATCTATGTTTGTCATAAAATGGATAAAGCATTGGACCTACGAGTTCTTAGTGTACTACAGGAGCACACTATCCCAAGTGGAGCCACGCTGTTATCACTTAAGAAGTGATTACTAAATTATTCACATCAGTTTGATTGTGAAGGTTAGGTGTTAGTCCAAGTTCAGTTCTTCCATGTTCAATGTAGTGTCTAAGTCTTAGGAATCTTGGTGGTATGGTTAAATAAAGGTCAATAATCTGTTCCCATTCATCACTGGTCCCACAACCTGCATAGATTCCCTGTATCAAGTTTGTTTTAAGGTTGTTATGTGTTACAAAGTAGTTTAGGTGTTTTCGTAGTGCAAAACCCAAATTTTACACTGGTTGCGCTACGAAATCAGGGATTCGTGGGGATTCGTACCAAATCTTGCTCAACTGTCATATCCATCAAAGTCCGTTATGTTTACTTCATCATTTGTCAGCTTATACACTTCGCCTATCATGTCCAACCCCTTATCCTCATCATTAGAGTCGTTAGGTACCTTGGTACGCTCAGATTTCAAGTTTCAAGAAGAGCCAAGTATTCACAGTCATGATTTGTGTTTGGGTTCATGCATGAGCAATAAATTGTTAAGCCTTCAATTTGAATTCCCTGAGGATCAAACGAGGATGTTTTCAAGCGAGGAAGCTTTCAAGAGAGGCAATGATCTAAGATTAAGGTAGTGCCAGTATTTCAAACCTTTATCCCGCTGGAATTTCATGGAGGGGTCTGCAGAAAGAAAGGAGCACAGGTCAGGCAGGTGCTTGAGGAGCGAACCTGAAGGTTTAGACATTATCGTAGAGAAAAAAGAAGTTGAATGCGCATTCAAGCAGGTTGGCTGTTGGAATTTCTGCGAAAAACTTCATGGAGGCCATATGCAAGTCACCAAGGAATTTGCCTTGAATTTCACAGGATCAAATTCAAAAGTTGGGGTGCTTGAATTACCCATATCTCCAGAGGTCATATCTACAGTTACTGAAATCCCAAGGGGAGAGGAAATATGGTTTAAAAATTTCAAATTTGATATGACCCCATGCAAAGAATTTCTGAAGCCGGAGTTCATTGATTCAGATTTAAATAAGTATGTGCCCAGGAATTTTGTCAAGGAATCATATGCCAATATACTTACCTGCATACAGAGGTACTTTACCTATGAGGGGAGGTACCATAAGGTGTATTCATATCACTTCAAGCTTCTGTTTCATTTCACAGGAAAGATATCTCTTGATTTACCTTTCTACTTGTTTCGTAGCCTAGGCACAATGTGTGACAAGGTTCAACTAAAAAAGGAAGCCTGTGAGACCTCATTGTTTCATCACGACTTAATTAAATTAATCGTTTTGCATGAGATCCAGAAAGTAGGTAGGGACTGGCCCACATTCATGTTTATGTCCGGTTTCAAGAACGAGACTGGTCTCAGTCCTCAAGATGCAAAAGATTCTCCAACAGCAACTGGCCATCATGCAGAAACAAGATCCAAGAGATTTGTCAAATTGAAGGCTAGGAAGTAGGTAAAGGAACCCACCAAACCACTGATAATCCAAGACACACCCCAACAGTTCTATAAAGAGAAAACTCAGATCAAACAAGGTGTACATGAATCATCTACAGGTGAAGTAGTCCAGAGAAGAATGACAAGGAGCCAGTTAGCTAAGGAAAAAGGCAAGACAGTGATTACTGAGGAAAGCCTACTTTCAAAGGGAAGTCTTAATGACTTACTGCAAGCTATTGATATTGAAGAATATCCCTTGGTTCGAGAAGATTTGATAGAATCAGGAAAGGACAAAACCAAAAAGATCAAAGACTCGAAAAAGCTCAAGTTTGATGATCTGATTGCTAAATTTGTCTTTAAGCCAAGAAGACCTGTGATGAGGCATTCAAGACAGTTACAAGAGACACTGCTAGGAGCATGTGAAACAGAGGAGATAGCACAATTTCATGAAGGACTCGTGACTTCATCAAAAATATCATCTCAGCTACATCAAAGAGATAAAGGTAAGGCAGTTACCCCTCAAGAAGAACATTGTGTTGAAGAGTTAAAAAAGAAGTTGAAATTAGCAAACCTGGAAATTGCTAAATTGAAGAAAGCCTCAAGGAAACATGCAATCAAGGAAGCTCATTTTAACAAAATGGAGGCCTTGTGGGAAGACAAAACAATTTCAATACCCGAGGTGGTCGACTGTAATGCCCAATACTATACCTGGACAGTCCCTGCAATAAAGGAAGCCAAATTCATCAGAAGAGTTAATATGAGACTGAGAGCTGGGATCAGAGTTATGAAGAGGCAAATTGAGGATTTGAAGATACATCTAAGCCAGCAGGAAAAATTTCCTTAAGGAAATCACACAGCAAGTAAGGTTATGTCCCAAATCTTGATGATTTACCTTGTTGAAGTTTTTCTTGAAGAATGATGCATCTCCATTCAGTTTTGATTAGCTTCAGGGTAGTTGAAAAGGACATTTCAATATAAAGAGGCTCAAGACAGTCAAATTTTGGTATTAAAGCTGTGTTTTGTGATTACACAGTAGTTTCGTAGCGCGCTACGAAACTGCTATAGGTGATGCATAATACACAGCAGTTTCGTAGCGCGGTACGAAACTGCTGTAGCTGCATAATTAAACTCAGTCAACCAATTTTGAGTAATCAAGGGGAAACATTTTTGAAAGGGGATTTCAGAAAATGATTAATTACAATGTGCAAGCAACAAGCAAGGGTAAAACAAGCGGAGGATAAAGATATATGAAATCTATGCTTTCTGTTATACAAATGATCACCGCTAGTATTGTCCATGACATTTCAAACAACTTCGAAGAGGTTTTGTCTTCACACAGGTATATAGGAAAGGTCTACAGAGCATGAAGAACGTGGCACCCCAATATATTTTTGTGTAATCATAGAAGAACAACATGGATAATTGATTTCGGATATCCTTGAGGAAACCAAAAGCAGAAAAATAGGGGTAGTTTCCTACTTTCCAACAGTAGTAAAGAGATAAGACATTAAGGGCCAGCAAGGAGCTTCAAACATCCACCAAAGCTAAATTGAAGGAGACCACTTGTTAGAGAACGAGATTTGATTGTAATTAATGCTATTACTAGCATGATGTGGAGTCAGACTCCTAGTTGTCTTAGGTTTCTAAAACTTCTAGTTAGTAGTTTGTTGCATTTAATAGTTAGTTAAAGTTTGAATAGGTGTCATAGCAAGTAGAATTCAAGTTCCCCTCATGCTGGAGGAGGAATCTCAGCTTTGTAAAGAATTCTATATATAGGAGAGAGAGCAATGTACCTAGGGTTGGGAAAATTATTCAGAAAAGCTCTCACATTGTGCTCTGTGTAAAGACTCTGTTTTAGTAATACAAGGTTTGGCTTTGCTTCTCAGGAATCAGAAGGAATTCAAGGTTAAGAATGTATTGTATTGTTCTCTTCTCAGTGTTTGTAGTGGTATGAATGTGTGATTACTTAGAAATCACTGATTGTGCTCTAATTTCCTTCATACATTTATAAACTGTGTTGTCCTATATGTTCTGGTATGTTCTAAATGTGTTGAATTCTAGATGCCCTGACTTCTATGTAAGGCTGATATCACTGTTATGCTGAAGCTGTTTTGACTCCATAAGCCCAATGGATAATTTCTAATTATGTTTCAACCACTTACATTCCTTCGTTTTATTTCATAAGAGTTAGACATCTTACTCATAATCAAAATTATTAATCCTCTGAGAGGGCCCTCTCAGGTTGAGGAGGCTAAGCCTCAACCAAAAGTAGGTTTGAAATAGTTACTTAAGGTCTACCTGATCAGCAGCCTGTCAGGGTCTGATTTTGAGATAACAGAACCCATGAAGAATTGAAGGTTGGAACAGTGATAAGTTTGGAGGCATGAACTAATAAATAATTTATGATTCTAAACAGTAAAGTGAAAATTCTTGGATAGTTAAGCACTAGGAGTGTTGTAAGCATATTTGGACAGTGAAGCATTAGGAGTCTTGAAAGCATACTTGGACAGTGAAACATTAGCAATTTTAGAATATTTGACAAGTGAAGTATTGGACAGTTAAGATTCTTTAGTGAACAAATTGGAAGTCCATAACGGACTTGTGGAGAAATTAATGTAAGTTACTTATTCATTTTATTAAAAACGTTAAAGGGTTGTGCCTTAGGGGTTGTAGCCTCTAAAAATAAGGTTGGAGCCTTGAGAAGGATAGGGTTGGAACCTGTTGATGGTGCTGGACACGCCAACATGTCAGGGGATCTCCCCGTTAAGAAGTCCTAATTAGACCTCAGACCGTTTGGTGTAAGATTCCCAGTAGTGGGTCATATGGTAATGCCTTGACCGCGGTTTCGCACATAGGCAAGTAAAATGTCCCTGTTGGTAGCAAGGGTGTGACAGCTGCAGTGAGTCAAGGAAGGTGTATGAGAGGTTCTAACACATAGAGGGTGAGGTCAGTGTGCCCCTTGGAAACCTGTAATAGTACTCAACTTGGAAGGGAACACATGAGCGAAGATGCATCACTAGCTAGAAAGAAAGTTAGTGAGAAATCCAAAGTGATGGTTAAAACAACAACATGCCTACAACAAGATTCATGCAATTGCATACAAAATAGTTCATACACAAATGCGTAAGTTAAATAACATACATTGCTATAGCAACTAGAATAGTCCGACTATAACAACAACATATGCATGAAAATGTCATGGCTCTGTAATATTAAGAAGTGTAAGTTCAATACATCCATGTCCAACCACTAGTTCCGATAGTGGAATGTTATAGCCACAACCACCTTCTCCTCCAAAGAGATATACTAGCTTTGCGCAATGGAGAAGCCAAGGCGCATTACAATACTATCCAACCTTTCTCTAAGATAGTCCTATTGACGATTGGCTGACCAAAAGCCTATACAGTGAGTTATGAGGTACTATTTATAGCAAAGGGTGGGGTGACCCTTGACATTACCCTTTGAGACTATTCATCTACCCTCATGATTCTTCAACTACTCTATGACTGTTACATTCAACTATTGACACTTGAACTTCCACTTGACAAGACATTACATTACAATCCACATGTGCCCATGTGAGACAAAATGGCTTGAGCAAGACATGCAAGACATCTCTGACACTCGGACTGTTGTGGTGAGACCAACTATTTGACATGCTTGTGATGGTCGAAGGTGATGAGATGATGCCAAGCTTGGTTTTCCGTTTGCTCAATGGTGACATCTTGTTGAAGCCAGCTATTGCCTTCGTTGCATCTGGGTGCACTGATATGGAAACTCTGTCCAACTCATCTAATAGCATGCGCATGGATGTCTTGGTGCGACCGGAATGACAACATATTGATGCATAGTGTCTATGCTACTCTCCAAGCATGTATTGGTGGTCGTGCACATCAAGTTGTCAAGGTACATGTTCAACTCCAATTGGACTTGCTTCTTGTCTTCACCTCGGTGCGTGTACATAATGACATGCATGCTACTGCATTCCCTTGCATACGATCAACCACACTGCTCACTTTGTTTGTTCCATGCCAGCTGCTAGGATGGATCTATAACTTGTATGGGCACAATTTCATCCATGAGTGCATGATGCACTACTGTACATGTTCCTGTTGCAACTCATTCTCTCATCTATGCAGCTCTTGTTCTTCCTTGAGTTGTAGCTTTAGCACATGAAACTCCTTCTCTGTTCTATTATATGCCTTAGAGTGATCTTCTTGTCATGTCTTCACCTCATATCCTGAGTCTCCAAAGTTTCTTTCATCACAAGTGGATCTTCTTGAACTTGCAACTTTGTTCCACCTCTGTGTTGTCAACAAAATTCCTCTTGCGTTCGTTGCATTCAGTATGTTGCCTTCATCTGTTGTTGATGGTGTTGCTTACTGTGATGCTGATATTTTCATATCTTGATGTCCTTGTCTACAAAAAACTCAATGTCTACATGGGTAGGAAAGTTCATAGACAATTGATCGACTACATCCCCAAGTGTGCTCTGAACGATGTCTTCAACTCTGCTCTCCTGGAAACCATTGTACCTGTGTTGCTGAGAGGAAAATGAACACCTATGATACCTGGAGACATAGAAACACTCATGGAAGGCAATCTGTCAGTCAAAAACCAAAACAATCTTGAGAACTGACTTGCAACATACCTGTGTGACTGATCATGAAGGTTGCACAATTTTCGCCAGGAGGTCGGGAGACTGACTGCCAAAATTGTGCAAGGCATAGTTCGGGCTATCAGTAGGTTGAACAACTGCTGGAACTGCACAATGCACATTCCAGCATGGCCTACTGAGGACTGAAACTGTGCAATGCACAAATTCAGTAAGTAGTGACATGCAACCAGCAAACTGCATTACGTAGTTTCTGGGGCCAATAGGACATTCCCTCCAATAATTGCACAATGCTTGCATGGACGTCAGTGCCTGGCTATATTGGCACAATTTTTTGAGCGAAGGGAGAGCCTTCACTTCTGGAAATCTGCAGTGCTAGTCGGGAAAGGCATGGTCTGAGCCAAGACAACCCAGTCCAGCTGATGGGCGATTGAAAACATTAGAAGTGTGAATGCATGATGAGATGAGTGTAAACAAGAGTGAATGATCATTCATGCAAACAACAATCACATGATTCAGAAAACGGGAAAGCATACATGTGTGTGAAGTGAGTTTTCGCAATGGTGACCATCTGTACAAAATATCGTTATGCATACAACAACAGTGAGATGCGAATGAAAACTGAAATGGTGCTTCTACAAGCTAACATACACCAAAACGACAACAAGTACTCACTGAAATCAAGTAGACAACAATCACACACATAGAAACACAAAAAGCAATAGAAATGCAACACAATACATGGAAGGCGGGCTTACCCCAAATAACTGAGTTGAATGTGTTGATGACTCCTAGATGCAATGTGGGATGTCAGAGCTACAATGTCGATGTGAGGAATGAGCTCTGTAGTTTCTGGTTCATGAGTTTTGATAGAATCAAAGATGTGACGCACATGCCACAAATCTAGGAAGAGTGACACTTGGTGGGAGGTTTCTGAAATGATCCTTGCATGCAACCTCCAGCTGCTAAAAGTAGATACCTGAATCAAGGGATGCCTTTGTATGCTTCCTTGGGAGAAGCAGACCAAGCATGAAAATTAATTTGTCAACTCAACTGCACATGCAACAGTCTACTCAGTTGGGAGGAAAAAATATGCATTTCTGGGAGGGAGCTAGGCTGGCTGCCCAGAGGGATTGCGCAATTCTGGGTAGAGGAGCTAAGTGTTGCCTAGAATGCACAATTTTTTGGCTGAGTAGTCCTATTGGGAGGAATTGCTTAATTTTTCCAGTGAACAATGATAGGCAGATTTGCGCAATTCTAGAGCCCAGCAGGCTGCTAGACAGAATTGCATATTTTCTAGAGGGAAGGCTAGTTCCCCTCTAGAATTGTGCGATTTCTTGAGGGATATGCTCAACCTACAGTTGGACTAAGTCCGGATAAACAACCTGTGAGGGGGATGCAACAAGCTATGATTCACTAACTATCATTTTGCAAGGAAAACATTGAAGCTTGTGTACTTCACAAGGAAAGACATGGTGCTGTGTAAGGTTGGTAGGGAGGCTCCAAAACAAAGCTAAGGAAAAATTTTGGAGGGTGGTTTTAGCCGCTACAACACTTGGCGACACACTGGTAGAAATCCAGCTCTTTTAATGGACCTTGTTCGTGAAAAACAAGTCTAACACCTCGAGAATTATTGTTCAGTTCTGAATTTGTCTGGTTTTCAAACTTGCTTGATTATAAGATGTAGCATCTGCCAAGATCTTGGTCGATTGACACACATTCCAAACCAAGTTAACACATTTTTTTTGATTGGGGTTGAGGGGTATGTTGGTGCACAAGAAGTATATTCATCAGAGCCTTAGTTTCATCTCTTGTGTTGCTTCATTGCCAGCAGGCCTGGACAGTACCTCGGTGGAGTCACGCTGAAACACAATCATCGCTTTGCTGCCAACGAACCTCGTCAGTACCCCGACAAAGTTACTTACATCACCTCTTTGTGCAAGAAGCCTTTCTCTTCTTTCACCTTATTCATTTTTTTTGTTTTCATTTTTCACTTTTCATTTTTTTTCATTTTTCATAATTGTGCATAACACTTATTCATTTCAAAGGAGGAAGAGGGATCCCGAATTATTGAGAGTAGAAGAGGTTGTTCCTTCAGAGAAGTAGTTTATTATATACCTCTGACATGCTTGTTAAGGTTTTCCCCTCACCTTAGTCTACTTGACTGAGCTGACAAAGGTTATCCCAAAAACAATTGACTAGAGTAGGTGACACTATCTAGCGCACAAGTGTTGTGTTTTCACCAAGTTTCACTTCGAATATTACGTATTTTCCATCGACGTATCATGGAATAAAAGTAACAAGTTCTTCATACAGAGGCATGATGATAGATAACCAAGTAGTGATAGCTACACAAGGCCTCTTGTTCTTTACCCATCTTGTTTCAAGAATCAGACATGGTTTCATGCGAAACTAACCTACGAACAAAAAGAAGCAAAAAAACAACAAAGCAAAGCAGAAGCAGAAGTAAATGTGAAAGCAAAGTGAGTAAGAAAACAAGCAAAAAAACAAACAAACAAGCAAAGAAAGTAAGCAAACAAGCATGCAAGCAAACACTACTCCTACTCCTAAGCTAATGGTGCATGGGCTTGATCATGTGAAGTGATATTTCCAATGCAGCTATTGGCGCATTGGTTGACCCATGTTGGTGAAGGCTTGGTCTATGAGCAACCCGGTTGTGCGAACCAAAAATAAAGAAAAATATAGAAATGAAGACAAATGCACTTCATGTTTAAAAGTGTCCACCAGACATAAGTGAGTGCAAGTACATGACATGTGGTCTGTGGACTTATCACGGTGTTGTGAGATACTGCATGCAGCTTTGAAGCATACACACACTCTTGACCGCGACATGCAAGAAAACGAAAGAAAAAAAGACAACTTGCATCTTGCACGTGTGCTTTCAATGTAATATTCCTCCAATGCATGAGCGATGGGATCGTACAGTTCGAGTGGAGGAAGCATGATCTGTGTGTAAGATTTATCTTCAATGCATATAGATGAGTGATGAGGAGCCTCAGGTGATTGAATAATTTCCTAATTGGAAGTGAAACCAACCTCATGATAGCGAGGGCCTGACATAACCATTAGCTCGGGCTAAAGTGCCTCGACACTCTGGGGTGTTTCAACTTCCTTGTCAGATAGATCATAATAAATTAGTGGCTTCAAAAAATCAACTGTGATAGAAACATGATCATGATCGAATATAGGAGTAAATGGATCACGACAACCACGATTAGAAAAATCAATGATTTTATCGGCATCCTCATGATATGATAAATCAAACAGAGAGGTAGATGAAAAGTGAACAAACTCATCCTCTATGTTTCTGGAAAACGTAGATGAAATATCAAGTGGATTTTTAATGAATAAATTATCCTCTCCATTGTTGGATGATGGACCCACATTTGGTGTGTCCTACGAGTGATAAAAAATGGGTGCATCCGTGGATGAAGATACACATGCGAAATCATGGATGACAGGTTCACCAAAAATGTAAAGAAATAACGGAAGAGGCTCAGACAGAAGGGAGTCATCCTTCACCGAGTGTTGATGCTCAAGCTCCCAGCCATACTCTTCATGAATGGAAACGCATGTTGGTGTGCCCTTTACCCACAGAAATGTTTTGTCATAACTAAATTAGGGGAAAATGTATTTCAAGTGTCAACTTTGTTAGTTTAGCAAGCCTTATGCTTCCCAGTTGAAAATTCTCACACTACATTCTCATAAGAATCTTTGATTTCCACATTTCAAGACTTGTATTCTTCTAACTATGCTCAACTCAGTTTCTTTTTAATGCCTGCTGGAAAAAAATTTGCCTATGGAACCTCCTCAATTTCCTTTAGATACTTTTGTTGAAGAAGTCAGATATGTGCTACAAATTATGGTAAAAATCTTAGGAAAGGAATACACCAACACTGTGGATGAGGCCATCTTAGGAATGTTCAGTCTAATGATGAACCCATATATATTTTTTGATATACCTTTTTTTGGGGAAAGAATGATAAATTATCAATTATTAGATCTTCCTGTCACTCGTTTTAGATTTCCATCTCTTGTCACATATCTCTTTTTATATACTCATGTGGAAAGGTTCATGCATTTAGGGCTGAATATCGTGGACCCTAATAAAAACAAACAATGAATAGTGTTTTGGACTGATGTGATAAGAGACACTGGTAATGGCCAAGGATTGAGTATTTTTCCTCTTCTTTCCTATTAGTTGTTTATTCAATTTTGAACAATTCTCCTTCACCCTGTTTCTTGCCAAAGTCTCATTCTATACTTCAAATTAGCAAATATGTCAAAGTGGGTGCTTGGTTTCAATTTGAATGTTATTTAGAAATCAGATTATATGCAGCAAAAATTGCCCCTTTTAGACTTCCAGTTTTTATACCTATGAGGTTTTTTCATTGGACTTCATTAGGTATAGCTTGAATGTAGATCAAATACACTTTGTGCCAGCAAAAAAGGCGTATTTATTTAAATTTCCAAAGATAATGGAACCTTTCATTGTAAACAACAAAAAAGCCACAGAAGAAGTAAATAAAATACTTGACGAGATGGATTTACAACTAGGTGAAAAATATGCATATGACCCACACCACATTATTTCAAATAGAAGGGTGGAAAATTCTTATGCTCCTTTTATTCATGAAGCTAAACTAGAAATACATAAATTGGTTAATGGAGGCCAATCTAGCTTATCAGGAGATATGGAAATTAAAACTCCTCATCAGAGTGAGAAAAGTTTGGAAAGAGGTAGTGAGGATGTCATAGAATTAGAAGAAGAAACTGAGAGAAGTTCAAATAAGTAGAAGTTATCTGAAGGCGGTAGCTCATCATTATTTTAGCTACAATTAGGAGAAGCTGTCTGCACACCTTCTTCTCCTATTCTAGAATAAGATGACAAAATTTCAGTCTCCATGATCAAACAAATGTACTCCCAAATTGAAGAATAAACAAAAAAGTCAAAGAAAATATGGATTCATAGGTGGAAGCACAATTTGTTTCCGACTATCAAACCAGATTGCTTTCAGCTATGGATTTGGAAAGAGACCAACTTAAGTTAGCTTTCTCTCACCCTTCCACTTTAAGTGTATCTTCTTCTTCTGGTTTCAAGATTGTTAATTTTATAGTGGATGTTAGAGAAATTCCTTTGCCTGGTAAAATTAATTTACATAGTCAAACTGGGGAATTAATTTATAGTGAGTTGAAGAAAATATCCTTGGTTTTCAACAGAGAAGAAACTTTCTTGGAAAAGGTGGTGAGCCAATTAAAGTTGGAAAAGGATAATTCAAGAGCCTTAGTCACTCAAAATGAAGAATTGAAGAAGATGATCATTAAAATTGGGGTGAATCCAGAAGATAAAAGTGTTGTTCAAAAGTTGTTGCAGGGATCAGAAACAGAGGTTCAGGTATTGAGAAAGAAATTGGTCATGCCTGCAATAGAACATGTAATGGCACCAGAAGTAACATAGGTAAAAAAGGAGAAATAAGCTTTGACTGAGGAGTTGATTAAAATAAATGATGAAATTTCTAAGGTGAAAGAAATAAACATTGTTCTACAACAAAATATTGACTCACATGTTTGCACTATTGTAATACCAGCTGATTCAGAAGACCCAACTAATAAACTAACCAGGGTCATGAATGAAATGAATATTTTTTAGAATGAAATGAAAAAAGCACAAAGAGACTATGAAAATGCATTGAAAATCATAAAAGGTAATGAAAGGTAAATAGCCATGGCTATGGAGACTGCATAAAAATACATAGATGATTTTGAAGTTGCTTCTAAGGAGATCAAAGAATTGAAAGAGAAGGTGAAGGGAAACATTTCCCTTATTCAATCTAGGGAGATTCTATGGAATGGCATCATTCATACTGTTAGAGATATCTAGGAATCATTGTCTATAGTGGAAGAAGAAAAGATCATCATCAGGGATCTAGAAAATCTGATTGTTGCAAATAAACAAAAGTCACAACAAAGAGCTAATTTCGTAAAGAAAATGATAGTTTTCCTTAATTCACGATCTTCTCAGCAGTTAAGGGAATTAGGAGTTCAATATAGAACTGAATATGTATTAGAGATAAACAAAATGATTATGAAGAACCTCTACAGGAAAACAATAGAGACAAAGTTAACAAAGGTTAAGGCAACTTTAATGAAATTCAACACTGATTTTCAGAAGATAACAAGAGTAGGTTTTCCTTCATATTGGGACCAGAAAGGTAATTTATTACCTTGGGAAACTTATGAGACTCTTCTGGTGGAGGCAAAAAGAAAAATTGGATAAACTCATGAAAGAACAACAGTGTTGAAAGGAATAACTATTGTAAACTATTTGGAGATGGATTTTCAATTGTCATGGTTGATGAGAACTCTTTTTGTGGACAAGCCAACATATAGTAGAATTACAAATTTCAGGATGGCACATTCAAAGTTTGACAAAACTCCTAGTCCTAATACAAAAATACGGAGGAAGTGTAGGGAATGGATGTCACCATCAGCAACTACTACAGATGTAGGATCTTCATCTATAGCCCAATCTCAAATTACCAAATAGAACAACACCACTTGACATTTTTCGATCATATTAATATTTTGTTTTTCCACTATTGTAATATTTTTGAAAGAAATATTTTAAAGTTCTAAAGAACTATTATAGAGTTTGAAAGAACTATTATTTTTGAAGTAGTTAGAAAGTTATGAAATTTTGGGTAGTTGACAAATTTATAACTATCTTTTGAGATTTTGTATAAATATTTTTAGAAAGAGAACTGAGGGTTCTAAGTTCTGGACCTCAAAAACAGAAAACACTTGTATCTTTTCAGCTTTATATGGAATTCAATGAAGAAGTTTTAGTGATTCCAGACACCTGTTGAGTACAAATGTATTTTCTCTTTGTTTCATTTAATTTATTCTTCATAATAAAGAGTAATGAACCGGTTGGTCTTTAATATTACAATTCTGAAAACTAGTTCTATGTAATTTCAAGTTAAAATTCCTTAATTATGCGCTCATCTTTCCTATTCTGTTAATTATATTTTCTTCTAAAGTTGAAAACACAGATCCTGCATTAAGAAACCTATGTTGGAGACTTTCCACTATCTTTCTTCTTTCATTTAAGTTTTAACAAACATCAGAAGGCCACTTCAGACAAAGTGTTTCTCTCCATTAAAGATTAAGAAGCATTTCCTTTAAAAATAATCTCGAGGGTTTGAACAATGGGACAACCAATATATCTTTTCATTATTTTGAATAAATTTCTTGGGAACTGACCTCTCCTTAGTTGAAGCTTGTCTTCCAAGGTAAAACATCTCCAATCTAAGGGATTAGTTTCATCCTAACATGGGAAGGTTCCTTAGTTGGACAAGCTACTAATGGAACAGTAGATTCATCAGTCCATAAGTATCCCACTGGTTTCGTCAGTCCCAAGATAAGCCACTCTTAGTCACATGAGGAGAGCCTTTATGAAAATATGGGAAGGATCTTCAACTAGAAAAACTATTGATAGGATAGTAGATTCATCAGTCCATAACTTCTCAGTGGTTTGCTAAGGCAAGCCACACTTTATGGATTCTTCAGTCCTTAGGAAAACCATCACTTAGTCCCAAGACAAGCCACTCTTAGTCACATGAGGAGAGCCTTTATGCAAATATGAGAAGATTCTTCTACTAGAAATACCATTGACAAGATAGTAGATTCATCAGTCCATAACTTTAGAGTGGTTTCCCAAGGCAAGCCACACTTTATGGATTCTTCAATCCTTAGGCAAACCATCACTTAGTCATGGGAGGAGGAGAGCTCAATATGGGAAGGTTATTCAGGTGGAAAAGGTATTATGGAAGCATATATATCATCCTTGTTAGAGACTTTCCATTAGCTTTCTTCTTTCATTTAATTTGTAACCAACATCAAAAGGCCACTTCAAACAAAGTGTTTACTTCCATTAAAGATTAATAAGTGTTTCCTTTAAAAATAATCTTTGGGCTTTGATCAATGAGACAACCAATCCATCTTTTCATTATTTTGGATAAATGTCTTTGGAACTGACCTCTCCTTAGTCGAAGGTTGTTTTCCAAGGTACAACATCTCCAATCTAAGGGACTAGTTTTAACCTAACATGGGAAGGTTCCTCAACTAGACAAACTACTAATGGAACAGTAGAGTCATCAGTCCATAAGTATCCCACTTGTTTCGTCATTCCCAAGACAAGCCACTCTTAGTCACATGAGGAGAGAATTTATGCAAATATGGGAATTTTCTTCAACTATAAAAACTATTGATAAGATAGTAGATTCATCAGTCCATAACTTCCCAGTGGTTTCCTAAGGCAAGCGAAACTTTATGGATTCTTCAGTCCTTAGGAAAACCATCAATCAATCCCAAGGCAAGCCACTCTTAGTCACATGAGGAGAGCATTTATGCAAATATGGGAAGGTTCTTTAACTAGAAAAACTATTGATAGAATAGTAGATTCATCAGTCCATAACTTCCCAGTGGTTTCCTAAGGCAAGCCACACTTTGTGGATTCTTCAGTCCTTAGGAAAACCATCACTCAGTCATGGGAGGAGGATAGCTCAATATGGGAAGGTTCTTCAGGTGGAAAAAGTATTATGGAAGCATAGATATCATCCTTGTTGGAGAATTTCCACTATATTTATTCTTTCATTTAAGTTGTAACCAACATCAAAAGGCAACTTCATGCAAATTCTTCCTTTCCATTAAAGATTAAGAAGAATTTCCTTTAAAAATAATCTTTGGGATTTGAAAAATGGGACAACCAATTCATCTTTTCATTATTTTCACTAAATTTCTTGGGCACTAACCTCTCCTCAGTCGAAGGTGACCTCTCCTTAGTTGGAGATTGTCTTCCAAGGTACAACATCTCCAATCTAAAGGATTAGTTTCATCCTAGCATGGGAAGGTTCCTTAACTGGAAAACTACTAATGGAGCAATAGATTTATCAGTCCATAAGTATCCCACTGGTTTTGTTAGTCCCAAGACAAGCCACTCTTAATCACATGAGGAGAGCCTTTATGCAAATATGGGAAGTTTATTCAACTAGAAAAACTATTGATAGGATAATAGATTCATCAATCCATAACTTCCTAGTGGTTTCCTAAGGCAAGCCATACTTTATGGATTCTTCAGTCCTTATGAAAACCATCACTCAGTCCCAAGATAGGCCTCTCTTAGTCACATGAGGAGAGCCTTTATGCAAATATGGGAAGGTTCTTCAACTAGATAAACTATTGATAGGATAGTAGATTCATAAGTCAATAACTTCCTAGTTGTTTCCTAAGGTAAGCCAAACTTTATGGATTCTTTAGCCCTTAGGCAAACCATCACTCAGTCACGGGAGGAGGAGAGCTCAATACGAGAAGGTTCTTCAGGTGGAAAAATTATTATTGAAGCATAGATATGATCCTTTTTATGTAGTTCTTTAGAGAAGTAAGCACTAGTGTTCCCAGCCTAGGGACACACTTAGTGTTTCCTTAGCCTCCAAGTACCTGAATATCTCTTTCCCCTATCAAGTAGTTTCCTCAATCCATAAGCTTCCTAGTGGGTTCTTCAGTCCCTATTCAAACCACTCTAGGTGACATCATTAGTTCATGGCAAGCCACTTCTCTCTATCCTCAGCCAACAAATGCTCTTGGGCTTCTTCAGCTGATTTGATACTGAGTGACTCCCTTTGTCCCAATTTTCTTTATTTGTTTTCCTTCCTCTTCATGAGTAATTCTTGTTCCTTTCCCCTGGCTAACTCTAAGCCTTCTTCATCCATATAATCCTCTTACGTGAAAGCCCCTCGTTCTTTTCCTTCTCCTTATCAATAAATCCCTTCACAACCTCCATTGCCATTGTCACAACCGTATCTTAGTTGTTGAATCGTTCACCCTGCACTCTTCATCTTGTCTGTTAGTCTCTAGCTATTGGTTCTTTTGTGTTTGTGTGGTTTTGGGTATGTCCTTACAATAACTCCCTACATCAATCCTCAACCTATCATCCTCTACTCGCTCTTCCCTTGCCAACGTAGCCCACTCTTGTATTTAATTTTGTCCTATTTTCCTTGTGTGTTCACCCAAGGAGGTATGGTGGTTGTCCTCTTCTTTTCCAACCTAATTAAAACATGTCATCCTATTAAAGGAAAATACTTCATCCTGCATGTTGAAATTAAATATTCCAGCTTCCTAAATCAATCTTCCTTCCCCAAGTTGTGGAATATGCGTCCTAATTTCTCAACCATTTTAATTTTAATAAAAATAATTAAAGTGTTTATGATAGGAGGATAACCCATGGGTTGTCAAAAACCACACCCCTTTGGAGTAACAACATCCTTGGTGTTCTTATTCCTGAACACAAAAGAAAACATGCTGAATTACAACATAAATCACAATGAGATTTATATTTCTAGCTCATTTATATTAATCTTTCACGTACATAGTTTCTTGCTTAACAACTCAATGGTTATAGAATCTATTAAATCAACCATCTTTCAATCACTATTTTTGCAATTTATAGTACTTTTTTTGGACACTCTAATATCTTCAAGTTTTTATTGTTCATCTTTTCAACAAGCTTTATTCACCCTAGTTGGGTAGTTCCCATACATTCCTACACCATTCCATATAATCTTTTATGAGATTCATCATAAAGAAATTGAAATAATTTAAATCTTAACTCTTTCCCTCCTTGTCTTTTAGGCCTAGCCCATTTGAATATCTTCTCATCCCCCAAGGTACTACATTCAACATCGCTAAAATTTAACCACTTAGTGTGGTTTCCAACAATCAGCGTTTTCTTAGACCCAAGGCACAAAACTTATTGTGGTTATCCCACTCCACATAGTATTCAGTAAACACCATCTTCACATATAGTCCCGTGGATGGTTACTCAACCATTCACACGCATGTTATTGTCAAATTCCACTTATCATTTATTCTCAACAGATTCTCATTGTTACACAAAATTGTCTAGTGTAGGGATTCAAGTAGAGAACAAAGAGTCTTAATTCAACTTTTGGAGAGAGATGTATGTGTGTGTGTGTGTGTGTCTATATATATATATATATATATATATATATATATAATATATATATATATATATATATATATATATGAGGTTTTTTAGTTATGTTTCCCTCTATTGGAATAAGAGTGAACTTTTCCAACAACTTCTCAATGGTGCTTCCACCTGTGTTCTTAGCCTGCCCCCTAGGTGACATCAGGTGTTATCAACCCACTAGCCCTAGGGTACCTTAATGTCTCAGAAGTACTCAACTGGAATAGTTTCTAGTTGGTTTATTAGCCCTGAGTGCACAACTAGTGCTCTCTGATTGTCAGCCAACAAGCCTTCTAGGTTTCTCATCCTGACTATCATCTGAGCATCTCTGCTCCACCAAACTCTCTTATCACATGAGCACAACACTTAGGGAAGTATATGCCCAATCCTATGGTCAAGGACTTTAGTTAGTAGTTCATATACCTACTGCCAAAACCATCAAAATTTCCTTGTCATTAATCATGATACAACATGGGCACATAAAATTCACAATCACGTGATAATTAAAATCATCAATTAGCTCAGTCTTTCCCCTTCCCCATTAATTCTTCACATAATTGGGAATCTCATTAGACAACTTATTTATATTATCCCAATCAGCCATTCACATATGCATCATATAAAATTTTAAACCGCCATTCTTCCACAAGAATGATTCGTGACAAGAACTTGTCAGTCCAAAATGGGCATAACTCTATCTATCTATATATATAATATATATATAAATAATAAATATATATATCTATATATATATCATATATATATAATATATATTATATATATAATATTATATATATATATATATATAGATTATATATATATAGATATATACTATTATATATAATATATATATATATATATATCAGGTAAGATAAAGGTTTATAGAAGATCCTTTGGGACATTTTCATGGTTTCCATATCACTGTCCATTATCCCATGGATTAAACCAACCCACTTGGCTACTCCAAGTTCATTGAAACTTAGTAGGTAGCCTTATCGGGTTACCCAAACATGCCAATTGCAATTCTTGTCACTTACATAGTCATATTTTAAGGATAACTTACTTTTCCTACTACTATTATGGTTCTATACTAAAATTGTGTCATACCAAGAAACATCATTGTTCCTTCACTGCATCCTAATACAAGAATACATTTGCACACACACACACACAGATACCAGTCATACAATTTTAAAATTTAAAAAACTTCCTATATCATACAAGATATTTCTAATATTGAGAACAACAATCCATCTATATAATATATATAATATATATATATATTATATAATATATATTAGATAGATAGATATATCCAATTAGAAATAGTTATACTATGCAATACAAGCAACACAGGGATTTCCCCAATCCCTCTTATGTAGAGAGCTTTCACATGCACATTCATCACAAGCGTGTAAGAACATACAACTTAGCCAATAGTGTTGTACACTATAAAAATTATGCACCAAAATCATGGAAGAATTTATACAAAAATAAGGAAATAACAAGCATCCATAGTCACAAAAATAGACTATCCACACCTTCAAAATCCTATTAGAAAACACATGCAATACCCTTTCATTTTTCAATAAAATTAATCATACCATAACATCCTTGTAGTAAGCATACAATCCAAAATAAAATGTTACAAGTAGTATAAAATCATATTCCATTCTGTTGTTGCACTCAGAGCTAGAGCTCCACTCCATCTCCAATGATCTAAGCATTGGACCTACTGCTCTATTAATTATGGAATAGGGCACCAACTTATTCTGAAAGGTATAGTGTTGAACATTTCTCTGATATCACTTTGTAACATACCCCCTTACTAACCATAGCCCACATTAAGGCTAATATGAGGGAGCTAATATGATGACTTGATCTCCAAATTCCTATTATGGAAATGGGATCTAAATTTTTCGATCTTTTTTAAACTTCTCAAATTACAAGATAAGCATCACCATCATGTCTTTCTCATCAATACCTTTCCGAAGATATAAAGTTTACCCAAATATAACTTATGGATTAAAATATATGGTTGATTAAACATTTACCTAGTGACCATTTGCCATGTCACTTGGTTGTGCCTCGTGGCACCCATGTAGAACCCACGTAGTGCCCATTTAGCAATCCATGACATGCCATGTATTACTCTCATAAATTTCACATCATATGTCATCCTTGACTAGGTAATTATTGCATGGTCCATGTCACCCCCTTGTGGCCCCCATCGGACCCCCGCCCATGGGTTTCAATTTACCATTCGCCATTATAATGAATTTTCCACATAGACCCCATTAACAACCCAAGAATGATGGGATATTAAAGTTAACATTACTTGATGGAGGGCTCTTCATCTACCACAGACTATCAACACCAACCCTTCACCCCCCTTCACACCTAACCCCTATGCTCTAGGTCTGCTACCCAATAATCTAGCATTGTGACATTCCCGTTTAGTTCTAGCTACTCCCTCCATCTATTGGCATCCATGCATTTCCCTTCACAACACTTGGGACATATGTGCACTACCTGATGGCTGGTGCTTGAGACGACAATTTTCCCATAATATGTTGTATACTTTCCCTTCTACTAGCCTCTATTTGTTGGCCCACTCTGCTATCACTTTTACAACGCCCTCTGACTTAAAAACATTCTAACATCATAACCTCCACATGGCTTCTATTGAAGTTCCATGTGTCACTCAATTTACTCCCACTTAGCCTTACAAAAAGGTCAATTTTGAGTGTCATATTCCATGCCATGAAGGTACCATGTCAAACCCCTCTTTCCATGTCACACGCGATAAATCCTTTGCCCCACTATCTTCTCGACCCATTGTAAATTTGAATTTCTCTATTTTAATAAACTTTGGTGTTATTAATGTTCTCACAATTTATTGGCCCCATGGCCTAAGCAATGCCTCAACCATCAATTGTCGGACCTACCATCCATCCTGGCTGCATCTCCCTAGGCCACATATGCACATTATTTAACCCTCCAGTGGCTTGGTGCCCCAAGGCCTTAGGATGATAACTCCTCCTATCACTTGATAGTTCCAGGTCATGTTACATACACACACACACACACACAAACACACATGAGTGTGGCCATTAACAATTAGTCGGTTTTTGCTACCCTTCTTGAATTTACGTCTACACATATAAATGTAGATAGATGTGTATTTCTATGATGCCATGCATGACTCTATCAAGCCCTCAACATACAATCATGGTGCCTCTCCAATAGGGCACTACAAGGCACAAGGACTATCCCTCTTGATCTTAATACAAACTGAGTCCATCCTAACAGTGACCTTCTAAGTTTTCCGATACAAAAACTAAACTTTGATAACCAAGTTATTTCAATTCAAGCATTCAATTAAATTAATAGAGAGGGCCTGTGTTTCATTACTCATGCCATTTAGGCCAAAATACAGACATATAATCGACAAAATAATAATCACATTCCTTAGAGGATATTCAATAGTAACATCATCCCTCTTTTATCAAGGAACCTCATCTTTTCATCTTAATGTAAACAATTTAAAACTTAGTGTATGATATGTAGAAAATGAATACAGGGAAGTAGAAGAAAACATTAACTTATTAGCCATACAAGAATCAGTCATTGTTCATCAATAGTAAAAAACTTAGCATTATTCATTTACAAAGCAATTTATCTTCCTCGGCTCAATAGAAGCATTAAACCAACACATTGAACCATCATTAAAAGAATTCATCAAATCGACATAATAATCATATGCATGACATTGAATGTGCAAGAGCTTGAGTAAACACTTATCTTCTAAGAGAAGTCTTGAAACCGAGTTGGAGCTTCAACTCACCACCCAACCTCAAATGAGCTACAACCAATATTTCTTGCAACTATCAACCTTTATTCAAATTCTAAAGCTTAAGGAGGAGTTATTACCCATGTAAACTCAATGTTATCAGCCAAAACAATGTCCCTAAGGTTGCACCACCTCCATCCACTAACTATTCAGGTAATCAAATACACAGGGAATTATTTTCCTTCAAATGTTCTCCATAATCATGTCATAAAGCCTTAACTCATATAAATACATCACACGTATCCTTTGTAAGCATAGAGAATCACATCTATAATCAAAGGGAATATTTTCATCATAACATCGGGAGGTTCCTCAGATAAACAAACTACTGATAGAACAGTAGATTCATAACTCCACATGTTTCCTAGTGGTTTCTTTAGTCCCAAGACAAGCCACTCTTAGTCACATGAGGAGAGTGTTTATGCAAATATGGGAAGGTTCTTTAGCTGGAAAAACTATTGACAAGATAGTAGATTCATTAATCTACAACTTTGAAGTGGTTTTCTAAGGTAAGCCACACAAAGTGGATTCTTCAATCCTTGGGAAAACCACCAATTAGTCACAGGAGTAGAGCTTAATATGGGAAGGTTATTAAGCTAGATAAAATACCATGGAAGCATAAATATCACGCTTGTTATGTATTTATTCAGAGAAGAAAACACTAGTGTTCCTAGCTCAGGACCACATCTAGTGTTTCCGCAACCTCCAAGTACCTGAGTATCTCTATAGCCTAGCTAGTAGGTTCCTCAATCCATAAGATTACCAGTGGGTTCTTTAGTCCCAATGCAAACCACTATCAGTGGCTTTGAAAGTTCTTGGAAAGCCAACGCTCTTTATTTTCAACCATAAAACCCTCTTGGGCTTCTTCAACTGGTCTACTACTGAGAAACTCGCTCTGCCCCAATTTTATTTCTTCATTATCCTTCCTCTTCATGAGAAATTCTCATTCTTTTACCTTGCTTGAATCTTGTACTTCTCCCTCCATGGAAGCCTCTCAAATGCAATCCCCCTATTATTTTCCTTATCCTTCTCGAGAAGTCCATTTTTGGCATCCACTTCAACTATCACAACCATATGTCGATTGTTAAATCATGTGCCCTTCACTCTTCCTCTTGTTTTTTAATCTGTAGCTAGTGGTTCCTTTTTGTTTTCTTGTTCATGGGGATCTTGTTACAACAATTCCCTATGCCACTCCTTGGCCTATTGACCTTGTCCCACTATGCCCCTACTAGAACAACAACTTCGACCTCTTTACCTTGTGGGTTCACCCAAGGAGGTATGGTGTTTTTCGTCTTGTATTCTAGCCCAAATAAAACAAAATCAACCTATTAAAGGTAGATATTTCAACCTCCATGTTGAAATTGAAGATCCCATCTTCCTCTAGCAATCTCCCTTACAAGCAAGAATAAAAACAGGAAGTTAAAATACAAATGTAAAGGAATTGGGTGAGAATTATTTTTAGTTGAATTTTATATCTCTTGCTTATTGAATTTAATACATGTATTATATGGATGCCCAAGAAGGGGTGCAGTTAAGGAAAAAAATTGTGAGTACATAAACATTTAGTAAAATCATACAAATATGTGCATGCATTGAGTTTCCATGTTAAACAAAAATTAAATGAATGAACAATACACTCATGATATAAAATATGTTTGGTAATGCATTGAGAGATTACATGAAAATGTGGGAGGTATGAAGTAACTGTAGGGACTGCATTTTGTTCATGAGTCGATGATTATTGGCACAATAGTTTCTAAGCTTAAGACAAGTGATTAAATCATATAATGTTAAGTTCGTCGATAAGGAACATGTGGTGGAAGGATTGCTTTTTCCTAGTCAATGTGAGAAATGTATGGAATCGTTGATATATGAAAGGAAGTTTTTCATTAATACCTAATGGATTATGAAAATGGTAAGAAGCCTCCAATTCGTCAATATTACTAGAATCTTTGTGATGCATATATGAATTACTATGATATGATTTGGTCATGACACTCGCATTATGAATCATGATTATACAAATGTTAGGTGCAATGAGTGCATGCTTGCTTGTATTGAAAATTCAATTGCATAATTGAATGCCATGAAATGACATAACCAAATAATATTAAGGAATTTTTGAGTAGTGAAATGAGGGGCATGAATAACTCATTGTGCAAAACAAAGTGGAAACTAATTACTCGTGAATTTAGATATATGTATTTTAATGGAGAAAGTGGTTGTATAACTCTCGGTTTTGACCCTTTGGGTTGTTGGAATAAATGTTTGATTGCATTAATAAATTCTTAGAATGATTGTGATGAAAATATATAATGTAATTATAGTTCCATTTCAATCTATCTAAAATCAATTGAAAGTTATAGAATTATTATGTGCATAATAATTCTTAGATCACTTCAAGGGATGTAGTAAATTTTGCAATGAAATTCCTTTATGTATGAACACTTACCACTATTTGGCTAATTAAAAGTTCATAATGTAGGTATAGTGCTGGAATGGTTGCGATAAATAAGCCACTATGAGAAATAAAAATATCACCACTTACATTTAAGGAGCCCATCATCATAACTAAAAGTCTTGAGCCACTATGAGAAATAAAAATATCACCACTTACATTTAAGGAGCCCATCATCATAACTAAAAGTCTTGTGTTTGTGAGATCTAGTTTCTGAATGAAGAAAATTTGGGCAATTAAAATTTATAATTTGAAAATTTTGAGCATATCTCATGGGTGTTGAATTTTGTGATATATGTAAAATAATGAAGAAAAGATAATAGGAGCAAGGCCATTTTGGTGACATCGCAGCATTGTGACATAGTTGATTACCTCATGGGAGCAAGTCATAAAGGGCACATTGATTATAAAACTCCATGAGAAATGTAGTGTAATTTATGTTAGAGCACACTAGAAGGGAACTTCACTATAATAATTTAATAATATCTTCAATAATATCATATAGAAAATCCATAGGATAGGTATATCACCCAAGGATTGGGGTTTCCTCTACCTAGATGGGTGAGTAACTAGTGGGAGAATAAATTTGTCACATGCTTACTAGGATGTGAATATAAGAGGGCCTATCCAATGCAGACAGTGAGATAAACTTGCTACTTGTGGAGGGAAAGGAGGCAAAGACTAATCATACCAAGTATTGGTTTAAAACCTTATCTATTAGAGATTCATCTTATTTTGGAGAAAATCAAATCTTCTTATAGAAGGATTACTAGCTAAATAAGAAAATTAATTTTGGATTTGAGGCATTTGTGGTTCATTTCTTTCAAGTTGAATCTCGGAGTATCCATAGTAATAATCATACTTTTAGAAGAAGAGCTTAGGGAGAGGATAAATAATAAAAAGATAATTTGATTTTAAGGAGACGAGGACAGCTTAAAAATTTTATTCTATTTTTATTTTAATTTAATTTTAATTTTAATATTATTAATCATGTTTAATGTTTATTTCTATTTCTATTTTTAATAATTATTAATCTCGTTTTAAAGTTTTACTATAATATAAATTGTATTTAATATATTTTCATTATTATTAAAAGATCCTTTAATGAATAGTTTTTTTATTAATTTTTAGTAGATTTCTTATTATTCATGTTATTATAATGTGACTAATTCCTGTTACTAAATTTTAATTCATTATTATACCTTAAATTACAATTAGTTAATTAACTAATTGATTAATTAATATTATAATGATAATAATTAAATTCATATTTAATAAAGATAATTAATTCTTTTTAATTTTGTTATTAATAAAAGATAAATTTAGTCCGCAATGGGTAGCTAGTGGCAATGGCTAGAATGACGTCTCACCGGAACAGAGATCTTGGTTTGATTCCTTGTGTTTACACGCAGAAAATGGGTTGAATAATGGACATGTAAAAACTCGAAAATGAGAGGGTCCTGCCAAGCTTACAAAAAAGAAAAGATAAATTTATTTTATTTATTATAATAATATAACTAATTTTTATTGGATTTAATTAATTAATAGATATTATAATTAAATACTAATTGTTATTGTAAATGCTATAACTAATTTCATTAGATTACTACACTTTTATTTAATTAGAATAGTTAATTGATTAATTAATTAATAGGTATTGTA
>APFE031568520.1:664-10953 GCA_000404065.3 Pinus taeda
ATCCAATGACTATGTATCATTACCATGTATGCCTGGTAAAAATCCCATTTCAACTTGGTTAACCCTTGGACTGCTTCTGCTTTTCCTTCAGTCTTCTGTTTCCAGTTTGTTTCTATCACTGATTTCTTGCAATTTTCGGGCTTGCAGGTGACTGAGTAACTAGGGGCCTTCCTTTTTGAGCAATTTTTCTTAGCGATGCATGATTAGCGCTAATCGCGCATCGGAAACTGCGTCTGTTTCTTGATCCGGGCTTCCCTGATGCGGTTTTTGCTTCTTGCGCCTTTTTCTCTCATCCGGTATAAAGCTCAAAATTTGTAAAAATAGTGATTTCGTGAGCTCTTGACCCTGAGAATTAAATTGTCTGTTTCTAGTATCAGCATCGTTCAGTACCCATTCAACCATGACTGTATATGAGAAATCTGTGATAAATGCCTCAGAAGAGTTCTGCGGCTCTTTTTCTTCCTTAAATGGATTAGGTGTGCCTTCCGAAATGTACATTGGAGCACTGTCTTTCCTCCTCATAGTTTTCTGCATACTACCCTATATAACGCTTCGTTCTCTTTTCCTGTAGTTTACATTGAGGTGGAAGTAATGATAAAAGACTAATGACAGGAAAACTTTTAAATGCCGAAGATATGCAAAACATGCCACCTTACGTGAGCTATTTCTTCGAAAAACAAAACACCATACTTCATTAACAACTGGTAATAACTCATTAATTCGCATTAAAATACATGACCAACTCTTGGCTGAAAAAGTTTTCTCGAATAATGAGATAGAATCAACTGCGATGGAGGGATCCTGCGATTTTGCTTTGCGATATCGCAGATCGTTGTATCGTAAATCGCAACATCATCGTGCTATTTTTTTATCGCAAGGTCGCAGTATCGCAATATCGCAACATCGCAATTTTGCAGTATCGCGGTATCGCAGTATCGCAATATCGCAATATCGCAATATCGCAGATCGTTATAATCCTTATGTGTGATTCATGTGATTTTTGTGATGCGCGATATGTGATATCGCATATCGGCGATTTTTAGAGTTTTTCAATGTGAGTGTTTCTTTAGTGTATGCATTGCGATGAGGTTTCGCGTCGCAATCTCGCTTTTTGTCATTTTAACTCATTAGAAGGTGTACCCTATCATTCTTTGCGCGATGCGATATCTCTTAAGGAGTGAATTTAATTTTCTTCATTATGAAACTTAGGATTTTTAGATTCTTCAAGGTATTTTCCTAAGTCCATGATGTTGTAAGTTTCATCTAAAAAAAAAATGTAACACTCACTGATTTTTTGATTTTTACTGAGGGTCCCCACTTATTTAGTATTGGCAATAACACTTCATGAGGGGGGTTGTTGGTGGCCACAACAAGTAGTTGAAGCAGTTGCTTACTAATGCTCTAATTCTAAATATTGTAGATCTAAACAAAGAGTTTGTGGTATGTATAGATGCTTGAAAGAGAGGACTAGGTGGAGTCATGACATAATAAGGATAGATAATATGTTATGAGTCAAGGAAATTGAATGAGCATGAGCGGAACTACATGACACATGATCTTGATTGGAAGCAATCATTCATTCATTGAAGATGTGAAGAAACTATTTTCTTGGTATGAGGTTCATTTTGATAAGTGACCACAGTGGGTTGAGGTACTTGTTTAACCAACCTAATATGAATGTTAGGAAAGCTAGTTGGTTGGCTATGCTCAGTGAGTTTGACTTCAAGATCAGGTACATTAAGGGTAAAGAGAACAGGGTTGTATATGATCTTAGCATAAGAGTGTAGGTAAATCACATAGCAGCCATGAGTTCATATGGGAAAGATATACATGATCGGATCTTACAGGCAAGACAATAGGATGACAGGTACCAAAAACTTAAGCATGGGTTATAATAGCAGGGTACAAGTGAACAAGATGTGGATATCATCTCACTATAGATGGCTTGGTTAGATTTAGGGACAGGATCTATGTGCCAAACAAAAATGAACTCAAGAAGTTTATCTTGAGGGAATTTCATGTCAAGCCATATTTAGGTCACCTGGAACATAAAAAAAATTGACAATGGTTAAGAAGTTTTACCATTGGCCAAACTTGAAGAAAGAGGTGGTTGAGTTTGTTATGAGGTATTTGGATTGTCAGTAAGTAAAAGCAAAGTGCAAACATCTAGGTGGTTTATTGTAGTCGATTCCGATTTTAGAATGGAAATGGGAGGTCATTTCTATGGACTTCATTACAGGTTTTCCGAGGACATCTAGACAACATGATTCTATTATGGTGGTTATGGTTGACAGGTTGATGAAGGTAGTTCATTTCATTCCAATGAAGTCTATGAATTCAACTAGTGAGGTAGCTCAGGTATTCATCAGGGAGATAGTAAGATTGCATGGTATTACTAGGAAGATTGTGTCTGACAGAGATGTCAAGTTAACTTCCAGGTTTTGGAAGGAGTTGTTTGCAAGTTTGGGGATTTTTTTTTCCTTCAGTACAACTTATCACCCACAAGCAAACGGATAGACAAGGAGGGTCAACATGATTCTTAAGGACATCTTGAGAATGTATGTTATGGATCAACACCGAAAGTGGGAAGAATATATTCCACTGTTAGCATTTGCGTACAACAAAGGGTATCAGGAGTCCTTGAAGATGAGTCCATTTGAGGTACTTTATGGGTGGAACTGTAATACTCCCATTAGTTGGCGTGATCCAGTGAATAGGGTATTGATTGGACTGGATATGTTGGTAGAGATCGAACAGGGATTGCAGGTTATCAAGAAGAACCTAAAGGCAACACATAATAGGCAAAAGAGTTATGTAGGTCAGCACAGGGTATTTAAGGTGTTTCAGGTTGGGGAGCATGTGTACTTGTGCATCAAGCCCAAGAAGATCTCCTTGAGGATTGGATCATGTGCCAATATGGAACCTCGATATTGCGGGCCTCTCGAGATCCTTGAGAGGATTGGACCAGTGGTCTACCAACTTGCCTTTGACAATGAAATTCCATTATTTTTTCCATGTGTCATTGCTTAAGAAGTATGTGAAATATGTTGATCGTGTGATTGAATGGTCTGTATTACAGGTGGAGCTAGAAGGAGAATTCCAGCCAAAACCTCAGTGCATTTTGCAATGAAAGATGCTCATGCTCTAGAATCAAGAAATTGAGCAAGGTAAAGTGTAGTGGAAGCACTTTGGGCCTGATGAAGCTACATGGGAGATGGTTGAATAAATGCAGGCTATGTATCATTCTCTATTTTCTGGTTGAGCGAATGTATTATGATATATGTTTTGATGTTGTGTTCCCGTTATGTCTATATATGCATATGTATGTAAGTACCACATCAAGCTGTGTTATAAAGATTCGATAAGCAGAATGGTGTTCATGATATGTTATGTCTTCAGAAGTATGATATGTTGTAAATTATGAAATGACCTGTGTTATAAAGCTCGATGGGAAGCATGTGTCTGGTTGGTTTATAAGAGTCATTGAACATCGAGGATGGTGTTCCCTCAAGGGGAAGGGGTTTGTGACAACCGTAGTTGATCTTCTATGTAAATAAATAATAATAATAATAATAATAACCAAGGTCATGGGACACATATTCCAAGTTGAATGTTGGGAGAAACATAGTGATGGGGATCATTTTCGATTAATTAATGGCTATGGAAATTGGCAAAGGCATTGACAAAGGTAAAGTGGCATTAATTGACATTTTATTTATGAAATAAAGGAAAATAGGAGAAAAGGGAGATGAAAGGTCACATATTTCCATGAGAGGGAATTGAAGGAAAAATGAATAAAATAGAGGCCTCAATAAGAAAAAGGTTTCTGAGGACCAGTTCACAACCATTTTTCAGTTTTAGCTTGGAGTTCTCTTCTATTCTCTCACACACTTGCACACTTAGAGAAACCTTGGAGAATTCTTGGAGTACTTTGGCATACTTGGATTGGAGAAAGAAGGCAAAGGAAATCAAGAAGTCCAAGGGACGAGTGGATAAACAACTGTAGCTGGATTTCTTTGCAGATAACAGGTTGCATATGTGATTTCTTTGTCGGTTTATGGATGCATGGTAAATGCATGTGATTTTCTAGTTATGTGTTGTCATTAGCATTGAGGATTTACTGGATTGATAATGGTTTTAGCCTTGCCTTTCCATTTCCTAGATAGCCATGGTGTTGTGAGTTTTTCCACTTGGTTGTTTTATGGTCGGTGTTCATAATTCCTTATGGTTGTGTGTTGGAACAAACACTTTGGAAGCCTTGGAACAACTTGGGTTGAGTTACTAGTCCTGGAGCCTAGGTTGGGACAAACACTCTAGAGCCCTTGGTGGCTTGAGTTACTAGTCCCTGGAGTCGGGTTGGACAAACACTTTGGAGCCTTGGAAGGTTGTGGGTTGAGTTAGTAGCTCCTAGAGCCCTAGAAAACTTAGGTAGAGACCGATCTGGTTGGTATTAGTGATGCTTGACTGTGAGGTGGAATCATTGGTTGAGGGTTGAGGTGGTTTGGCCTGAGGAATCCTCGGTTGGGTTTTTATTTATTTATTCCATGAGATCCCACATTCATGCTTGGAATATGGCGCGAGGGTGATTGGATGAAAGAGAGATTTGGTTCAGCCCAATCTATGGTTGGGTGGTACGTGGAAGTCCCTGACTTGGTTGGTAATTTCATATATGAATAAGAGCTATTCTTCTATTATGATTCATGTATATTTGTTGGCAATGCATTGGTGATATTATGACTAGGATGCCATGATTTATATGTTGGTTATTTTATGGTTATATGATGATTATATGATGTGTATCATCTATGACTCTTGTCATGAATGGTTTAGTAATTGATTGGTTGATGAATGTATGGACTAATAAGTGTTATTGCAGCTATGTGGACAGGGCATAGGGATTTCTCGATGATTCTCAGATGAATCTCATACTTTTATGATCATATATTCATTCATGACCTGTAGCTTACATGTTTTCCAAGTGCTTGATGAAATGTTTGTTATGTTCTAGGTAGTCTAGGTCAAGTTTTGAGTTGAGATTGAATGTTTAGCTTTATTGGCATGTTATATATGATTATGGAAAGTCTCAGGTAATTCTGGTCAGTGGTATGGAGGCAAGCCTAGAAAAGTGGCACTACTTTGGAGACTGCATGCTCAGAACTAGAGAAATTGGGCTACAACTACACGGATGAAGTGTTGTGCATGTGGTTTGAGGCCTCCGACCACATGGGGGCCTTCTTGTGATGGTTGTGGACCCAAGGAAGAAAAAGGGGGGTCCAACTCAGGGTTTGGCTACCTGGGGTGGTTATTGAGCCCTTAAGTGTCCTGTAGCCCCTGTAGGATGTTAGTATCTGGTTATATGTTAGCTCCACTTCCTTAAATGAATCTAGGAGGTTGGGTAATGTTATAGAAAATCTTCATCTCATGTTTACCTTAGCAGGCTAGTGAAATTGGGTAAATGTGGTTACAGAGATCATGGAATTAAAGTAGGGTTTTGATCAAATTTCACGGTGTCATATTTACAGCTCATTTTTGCAATTGATGTTCACTTGTTTGAGATTCTAAAAAGTCACCATCATTATATAGAGGATTAATGTAAACCGATGTATGTTCATCAACTGCAGATTCTCGGGGTGGAGAATCATTGTCAGAAGAACTACTGCTACTAGGAGATTTTGATGAACTGCCAAAAGACCTAGATTGTATTGGTGAAGTAGATGAATTGGATGACTCATCTTTAGAGGAAGGGAAATCAAGTTCATACCAATTTTGTGAATTTGGTTGACTTGGAATGTTTCCTTTCCTTTTATCTCCTTTTGTTTCCAATTTTTAAAGAAGATGTTCTATTTCTTCAGCACTCTTACTCTTAGTTTCATTAAAAAATACATCTTTGTTGACAATAAATTTTCCATTTGACAGAAGCCTGTACCCTTTATTCTCATCCGAATATCCAATCATTGTACATTTCAAACTTCGTGAGTCAAGCTTAGTTCGTTTTTCTTTTGGAACTAAGGCAAAACACACTGAACCAAAAACCCTAAGGTGTTTAACTTTAGGTGTGAAACCAAACCATGCTTCATAAGGTGTGATTCCATCCAAAGAAGTAGTGGGAGACCTGTTCCTTAAGTAACCAAATGTATGTATTGCTTCTGCCCAATAAATAGGACTTAACTTTTTAAAAGTTAACATAGATATTGCCATTCCTAACAAAGTGCAATTCATTCTTTCTATTACCCCATTTTGCTATGGAGTATAGACATTTGTAAGAAGTTGTTTGATCCCATTGTCTCTGCAATAACTTTGAAATACATTTGAAGTGAATTCTCCTCCATTGTCAATTCTAAGAGTGCGAATCTTTTCCTTGACTTCATTTTCAACAAGTTGACAAAAAATTTTAAACTTTTCAAATGCCTCTGACTTATGCTTCAAGAAGTAAACCCATGTCATTCTGTTGAAATCATCAATAAAGAGTAAGAAATATTTTCAACCTCCTAGAGACACTTGCAAGGGTCCACAAATGTCACTGTGTACTAATTGCAAACGTCTGTTTGCTTGCCATGAGCTTGTTGGGAAAGGTTCTCGACTTTGTTTTCCATAAATGCAAGCTTCACATCTTGCATTTTCTTTCTTGAAGGTAGGAAGTCCCTTAACCATTCCTTGTTTTTGCAGTTGAGAGAGACTGTCAGAGTTTAGATGTCCATATCTCACATGCCATAATATGATAGGTGAAATGTTTTTGCTTGTTGCTCTTTCAAAGTCAGAATTCCTTGGAATAACGGTTCCTTTCATCCTTAAGAGTTTTCCATCTTCGTATCCTATCATCACTGTTTTCATGTTCTATATGATTGAATTAATGTTAACTAGGCCATCCTCCAAAACCACCTGATGTCCAGCTTGTCGGATCGAGACTAAAGACAAAAAATTCTTTTTAAAGATGGGTACATACCATACATTTGAAATCAATCTGTCTCTAACGTCAGGAAGATAAACTTTAACGACACCTTTTCCATAAGGAGTATGTTTTGTATAATCAGCACGAAAGATTGAACTAAGGTGGCATGGTTGGAATTTCCATAAGAAGTCTTGTCGAAAAGTCATGTGTTGAGTTGCTCCTGTATCTAAAATCCATGCATCTTCATAATCACTTTGAAAAAATTTGGAAACAGATGCTGCTAATTCTAATCTTTGACTTGATGTGAAGACATATTTTGAATCATCATTATCTTGATCAGTGGAAAACTGAGTTGTGTTTTGATGGAACTTTGGAATTTTATCAATGGAAGTTCTACAATCTTTTGCAAAATGGCCCACTTTGTTACATCTTCTGTAGATGATTTGATTCAAGTCTCTGCGTCTTCCTTGATACTGCCCTCTGCCTCTGCTTTGACCTCTTCCTTAACTGTTTCCTCTGCCTTGAAAGTTGCCTCTGTTTTGAAAGTTTTCTCTGCCTTGACTATTTCCTCTTCCTTGAAAGTGTCCTCTATTTTGGCTTCTTCCACGACCTTGTCCATTATGTGCTGCTAGATGTTGATTGAAATGTCCTCTTCCTCTAGAATTGTCAGTTGACGGTTTACTTGTGCTGGCTTTTGTGAAGAATACATCTTCCCCTTGTTTCTTCTTCCCAAAAGTTTTGTCATATTGAGCTAACATCTCACTTAGCTCATCAGACTTTAATTTATCTAACTTTCCGGTCACTCGTAGAGTTTCCAAAAAATGCGTGTAAGAAGAAGGCAATCTAGCGATTAGAATTGTGGTCATGAAACTGTCATCTACTGGAGGAAATCTCGCTTTTACTATTTCTTGCTTAATATTTTTAAGCCTGGAGATATACTCAGGGACGTCTCCTCCTTCAATTAGTTTTTGTTGAAGAAACTTAAGTTGTAGATCAACCTTTTTTGATTCAGTTTGTGTATCAAATAGATCTTTGAAAGTACACAAAGCAGTCCATGCATTTGAGGTGTTTTCAATATGAATATACATCTCATCATTAACTGAGGACTTTATAAGAGCTAGTGCCTTGACATTTTTAATTTCCCATTTTGCAAGTGAAGCTACATATGTGGGTTTATTAGGCTTAATGTCTCCATCACATATTTCTTACCACAATTCATTATATATTAGAGTGCTTTCGATGAGACTTTTCCATGTTTTGTATGATTTTACCCCTTCAAGCTTATCAGAATCATAGAACAGATTAATTAACTTCAACATTGTAGTTTTGAAGTTTTGCACCAAAAAGAATCAAGCACAAGAAAAAGATGAGCAACACGTCACATGAAACACACCACGCAAAAACGATCTATCGGGGCTTGGCCTTGACCCTCGTATAGTCGTTGGAGGAGAAAATTCACTGAGCTTTGCACTTGGCTCTAGTCAATTTCTCTTAAAAATTTTACAATGAAGTCTTTTAAAATTTGACTAATTTACAATCCTTGTAATGTTTGATGCAAAATGTACTCTAACCCCCCCCTCAAAGTAAAAAATTACTTTGAGTTACAATGTTAAACTTATCTCTCCAAATAAAAAATTACAAATAAAATCTCCTTATTACTCCAAAAATTTATTGGCCCAAACATTTACAAATAACCTCTACACCTTATCTCCAGGTCCAGAGATCGAACCTCATCAAACTGGTGTTCATCATGTTGTCACGCAGCAGGTCCAGAGATCAAACCGCATTGAGTTCGGAATCCTCTTTGAGGATTTGTAAATATCGAGGATTTAATCAATAAAAAAAATCCTAAAATCTGATAATCCAGGGTTCGAATTGGGGATTGAAGGGATTGAAAACACAAAATTGAAAGCCACATCTGAATCCACAAGCAAATGCCGAGGGTTTGAAGTCGATTGCTGAGAAAATTGAAGACGATATGAAGCTAAATTGGATGTTGGATGGAGATTTTGAAGCTTCTGTTGTTGTGTTTTGATGAAGAATAAGAGAAATACTCGAATGGAATTTCCTGCAGATCTCTTTCACACATTCATCCATTCACTCGTAATTCCCTTCCATTCACTAGTAAAAGTCGGGTTTGAATGTGAGTTTCTTTAGAGATCATAGCTGAAGTGTGAATGTTGTTGTCACAGTGAAGGCAATGATGACAATGAGTTCTCGGAAGATAGAGACAGGCACGATCATAGGGATGAGGTTAAATCTTTTATGTTGTTTGCTGACACTGTAATTTAGTGTGGAATCGCTGGATCAATGTTGTTGAAGATCTTGAGATATTAGCTTCTGATCAATTATTTGTTGATTAATTCAATGGAGTTTTCCAAGAACTTGTAGAGTTGGAATCTCCTCTTCACATCAACTGCATTATTGTAGCTTCGATACCACAATAATGGCAGAAGTGTCCTTAGACACACAATTTTATTAATCAGAAAAGAAATTACATAATAATTTTGCAAGAGTTTACACACACACCAACTCAATTGCAGTCAGGAGAATGAGCTACATATAAGCTTAATTTCCTAACCTATTATAGTTATGGACTACTTATTAAATTAACAAGTGTCCATTTACAATAAATTCCATTCTAACCAATCTACTAACTCTACTCCTAAATTGGAGCCTAAGATACGACATTATTCTAGATGTCATACCTTTTACAACAATATTCTATTTCTAAGTATTTAATTAAAAATTCTAAATAAATAAATATTCTATCCTAACTTTGTGAACTATGAATATTGTATTTTGGATCATCTAATAGGAACACCATTATTGATGCCCTTTCCAAGGTAGGCGCAGAACAAAACATGGGCTCATGGAAGATCATGGAACATATAGGAGACACACACTATGAGTACTACCACATGCCTTTTATAAAAGGCCTGTAGCGACATCTTTGACCATATTTTGATAATGTATATGTTATTTTGACTATGGTTCTCTTCTGAGAAAATTTCTGGAGGGCAGTATGCCTTTTATTTTGAATTTTGAATTTATTTTAGAAATGATATTACTAGAGAGTACCATGAAAAATGTTAGACACACCTGCCACTTTTGCTTTTTGAAGGATGGTTGTTTCCAACCTTTTTGAATTCACTATGGTGCATATACAAAATGTAATTTTCAATTCTACTAATGAAAATTTTGGTTTTTCTTCAAAAAAAAGGTGTGTTAAGCCCTCCACAATTTTTATATAATTATTAATAATTATTAGTTGGGTTGAAGAGATTTAATCTCCATGGAATATGCCAAAATAAAATATTCATAGTAGTATTCACAATTTAAAGATTAAGATTTATCCCAAGTTAATTATGTTCTTTTAATAAATTTATCTCAAATTAAA
>APFE031568520.1:44582-86899 GCA_000404065.3 Pinus taeda
AAATTTTCAAAATTCCATTAAAAAAATAATGTCTCAAACAATTAACTTCCCTCTATCCATCAAATTTCAAAATATTCTTAAAAAATAACCATTAAATTAAATTCAACATTGCAAAGCAATAACACACTAAAATTGTTAGCCTATTCAAGCACTTGGTGAGTTAGTGATAACTCCATTATTACGAAGCCATTATCATCCATCACTTGCAAATCCTATTGGTATTGCCATCATCGATCACCACTCCCTACCACTATGGCGTATGGAGCACTTCCATGATACATGGAGAACCCATATCCTATTGGTAATGCCATCAGCCATCACCACTCCCTAGTGCTATGGCATATGGGCACTTTCATGATACATGGGAGAACCCGGTGTAAAAAGATTGCGATCCTTGAAATTTTATCTAAAATTTATTTGCAATTATATAAATTCAATAGCTTATAATTATAAAAAATTGATAAGCTTAAAAATATTTATTTTACAATACATTTTATAAAATGTATTAAGATTAAAACTATTATAAAAAGTAATGAAATCATAATTTTATTAAGATTAAAACAATTATTAAAATTAAGGAAATTATAATTTTATTTTAACAAAAATTTGTAAGGAATATATTAAATTTATGTTTGGAACATAGTCATAAAATAAGGAGATGTTCACTCTTAAAATTAATGGAGCAATGTGTATAACTGGAGAGAGTCTCTTTAGTGATTGTGGGTGTGTCTTAGTTTACGAATTAGTTCTTACATTTTAGGAGTTACTTCTAACTCTCCTATTCTCATGTAAACCAATATATTCTTGATGATTAATGATCAAAGCGTAGAGCGTTTTGTCAGAGGCAATGTTTAGGTGAAACTCCTCACCTGTGAGCTGCTCAGTTTGAGAATATATTCTATTGTTTTTTCTAGTTTAACATGGTATCAGAACACAGGCTGTGGCTAGATAATTGAATGCTGCTTACTTGAATGAGAGCAATAAGCTCGATGGGTCCAATTATTCTAATTGGAAATTCAAGTTACTGCTTGAGGGGCAAAGGGCATGACAATTGCAAATGGAGATGAATTGAAGCCGATTGCAGCCGGAGGTGGAACAATTGCAGCATTACAAGATTGGGAGAAGAGGGAGAACAAAGCGAAAGTGCTGTTGAAATTGTCAGTTAAAGACTGCATTATCCCTCATATCAGAGAGTGTAAATCAACAAATGATATCTGGACAACTTTCAAGGATTTGTATGAGATAAAGAATACAAATCGTTTATTGTTTTCGAAGAGCAAGATTCTGTCCATCAAAATGGAGGAGAGTGAATCAGTCGCTACATTCATATCTCGGATCAAGGAGTTGAGAAACAAGCTAGCTAATATAGGGGAGACAGTGGTGAACACTGATCTCGTCACGGTTACCATGAATGTTATGACTGACGATTATTAGATGTTTATTACAGGCCTGAACACAACGGAGAAAGCCCCCAATTTCGAAGAATTGACAGGGATTTTGATACAATAGGAAGAGAGGCGGATGACTCTGAAACCCCAGAATTTAGATCTTGCATTAATGGCGAAGAAAAAGCCTTTCAGAGGGAGAGAAATCATTGGATAGAAAGGCGGAGGTACACCATAGAGAAAACCACCTCAAGGTATGTCTTCGACTAGAAAGTATTTAAGGATTACATGTTTTTACTGTGTTAAATTTGGTCACATTGCTAGGAATTTCCATAAGAAGAAGCTTGATGAAGGTTGACATAGACATAAGAAGCATGCAGGGCACTTTGCCAATGAAGATCATAATCAAAATCTCGGACTGTTTGTATCTGATTCTGCTTTCTTTGCCGAGAATGATGAAGCAAAAACTTGGTTCGTGGACTCAAGAGCTTCCACTCACATGACATGTAACAAACATTGGTTTCAAAATTTTAAAGAAACCAGCAGTGGTGCTAATATCTACCTTGGTGACGATAGAGGGTACCAAATTAAGGGGTATGTAAATATTCTTTTGTTGCAATTGCATATCTGCGTGGCTGCGTTTGATTGGCATCATGGATATCGTGTTTGATCAGGTTTTAATGCGAAGTGGGGACATTTTTGGTTTTGAGATGAAAGTGCATTGCCTGATTGTATAATCATTGGCGGGTTATCATGGCAAATTAAAAATACAATGAAATTTTATTTTTCCGTTTGGTAAAACTATGGATGCATCAAAGATTTATTTTTGAAGTGGCAGGCTTCCTGAAGAAAAAATATATAGTTTTGGAGGAGAAAAGAGGTCTTTTAAGTTTAGTCCAAGGAGAGTTAGTGATAATTCTTGTGGAAGTTTTGTGATAAAATTGGAAATTGGTTAATGGCTAACCAACACAATTTTTGAGTTGTGTTGAATAAAAACAAATTTAATCATATGTAGTCAATTTTTCCAATGTTTTGTTTCTTGAAAAGTATATGCTATATTTGGTATTTACATTGTGTTATTTATAAGTATTTTTTATCTATCTAATATATGAAGGGCATATTTTTATGAAGTTTAGATAGGTATGCATATCTTTTTATGATTTATTATTGATGATTGGTACGGTTTAAATTTTTGTTATTGAGTTCTTGAACATTTGGAGGAGTAGACTATGTATTGGTTGGATGTTCTATGAGTGTACCATGTTGGTTATACTCTGAAAAATGTTAGCAGAGAGTGAATGTATTAATTGCACTCGTTGGCTATGAGAAATTGTTGATGGAATTACTTGTACATTGAGGTGGAGTTCATCAAAACTTTGAATGAACCATGTACTCCAAGTAGTCGATGAAATTGTTTGTACGATAAGGGAAAGTTCATCAAAAAGTTGAATGAACCATGGACTCAAATGACATCCTATTAAACCTAGTGTTACATGGTTAGGTTCCTATGTATTCAGGTGGATGGTTGTTCATTTATATAGACCTCCACAGTTTGGGGATGTTTGCATGATTGAGGTGAAAGTAGCATGATGGACCAAATATAAACCTTCTTAATGATGAGGTTATTTAATTCAAAGTGGAGCATTTGTTGCAAAGGACTTCATGATGATGAATACCTAGCCTAACAAAGTTTAAAGCAAGTACTCATTAAGGAGGAGTGTTGGAATATGTAATTCCTACTTATGTATCATCATGTTGTAATTATTGATGTTCATTATTGGGTAGAATTGCTCTCTACCAAACAAAACTTGGTGTCCAAATATTTAGTAAGTTGTTACATATACTTGAATTTGAAATATCCATTCCAACTAATTAACTTCTAACTTGGTATGAGATTGAGACTCTTACTATTTAGTTATAATCAAATACTTAATGCAATTTAATGTAAAGCTTATAATCCCTATTTTATATATATATATATTATAGATATTATATATAATATATATATATATCAAAATTTGTTAGATAATTCGATTTTCTTTAAATTTTACTTTCATAGTAACTATCCATAATATAATTTGACAACTAATTTATAATATATTTTTTACTATCTAAAAAAAATTTATTTGTTTTTTTTTTATACTTTATTTACCACTAATCCATCTCTATTTATACCTTATTTACCACTCAAACTGAAGTAATCAGTCTCTGTAGTTTCCGAAAAAGATAATAATTGTAGTTTCCGAAAAAGATAATAATTGAGAGATGCTTTTTGAAAAAAAATTCCACGAAAATGGCAAATTGGAGAATGACTTCCTCTTTTCAGTCCATTTTTTAAATCAAAGGTTCCATGTTTGTAGATTCCTTTATCTTGAGACATACTTTTTTGAGATGAATTTTGTGGGAAATTGGCGACCTACTTTCGCTTTTGGCTCGTGCTCAGACATGCGTTTCCGGATGGTTAGAGAATAACTTCCTCTTTCCAGTTGTTTTTTTAAATCAAAGGTTCCATGTTTGTAGATTCCTTTCTATTTTCGGTCGTGATTCAGACATGCGCTTTTATTAAGAATCTTTCTTGGAGACCACCTCTTTTTGGTTGGCTTTTAAATGAAAGGTTATATGTTTGTAAATTCACTGTAAAATAAAGGTTAAAATTGCTAATCCCCTTGAAATTGAAAATTTTCACTTATCACTTCTTTCGTGACATTTAAATGAAACCGAAATCAATAATGTTGAACAGCAACTAATGCAGAGATAATTAATATGAAATTGCATATTTGTATTTCAAGGTCATATCAACTAAATGCAGATTAGAACTTTAAGAACGAGTGTTTTTGCTGCGTTTATCTTCACCATGATAAGTTAATGGTATCAACTAAATGCAGATTAGACCTTTAAGAATGAGTGTTTTTGCTGCGTTTATATTCACTATGATAAGTTAAATAAACATAATAAATTATGTACATTAGTTTTTAATTAGGTTAAAAATGAGTGTTGAGTAATAAATATATTGTTTTTATTTATTATCTTAAAATTAAATTAAAAAATTTAATGTATATTTAAATAAGTTATATTACATTAAAATGTATTTAAATAACTTATATTACATTAAAATATTATGAGCGAAATCTAACTCACTACTAATAAATTAATTCTACAACTAATTTATATTTAGTTAAACTATTTTAATAATCAAGAAAACTATAACTACGTACATTTACACATAATACAATTAACTATAACCTATATACACATTCATTTACATCCTCCATATTTATCAACTCTATAACAATCTGGAAAGAATATAATACACACATTTCACATAATACATAACTATAAAAATTTACAATAATTCAAAACATCTTCCATGATAAGTCCATATATATTTCATTTTTATAAAATAAAAAATAAAAAATTATAATTCCTTTTCATATTAGTATTTATATTATTATTTTATTATATATATTTTTTAGCTCTTACATGAAACATAATTAAAAAATAAATTCAATTTCAGCAATCTATTATACTTTAATAAAACTTATAAATATAACTATAATAAATATATATACAAATATTAATTTTAATGTCCTTATTACAATATAATCTATAAAGTTATCTTATACTTTCTATGCAGATTACTCTTATTTTCTTCTAATTTATTTTTCAAAATTCATTGGACAAAAATGTGTCGATCAAACCGTTAACTTCATTTTACCTATCAAATTTCAAAATATAAAAAAACAGACATTAAACTAAATTCAACCTTACAAAGCAATAGTGCACTAAAATTGTTAGCATATTCAAATAAAATTGTTAGCATATTCAAACACGTGGTGGGTGGGTGCTGACACCAGCATTATTGGGAAGCCATTATCATCCATCACTTGCAAATCCTATATCACCTGTCACCACTCCCTAGCACTGGCATATGGAGTACTTCCATGATGCGTGGGAGAACCCGGATCCTATTGGTAATGCCATCACCCATCACCACTCCATAGTGCTATGGCATATGGAGCACTTCTGTGATACGTGGGAGAACCCGGTGTAAAACGATGGTGATCTTTGAAATTTTATCTAAAACATATTTTGATATAAATTAATGTAGTTATATAAATTAAATAATTTGTTAATGTTTAATGTTTTTAATTATTAATTTTTAATAAACATATTTTGATATAATTAATATAATTATATTAAATTAAATAATTGGTTGATGTATATAATTATCAATTTTTGATAAGTATAGAAATATTTATTTTATAATACTATTTCAGATTATTAAGATTAAAACAATCATACAAATTAATGAACTTATAATTTTATTATTATTATTGTTAGTTGTTGGAATATATTATATCTTTTGGTAGGTAATAATGTCTTTGTATTATGTCGGAAGTTGTCTACATTATATCCCATATCTATTATGGCATAGTATACTCTTGTATCCATTTATTACATAAAGCGGTGTTATTTCGGAGAATTATATTATCCCACATTTAATATGTGAGAATAATTCAACCACATCTCTGGGTATATAATAGGGTCAAGGGAGCCTCTTAAAATATATACCATTTTTTGATACCATCACATCTTACTCTGTGCTCACAACATACTTCCATTTGTATTGGGTTATTTGTAGTTGCTCTCTTTGTAAGATTGTAGGAGATTTATGGAGATAATGACAACCTTCCTGTGGATGTAACCCAATTGGGTGAATTGGGTGAACACATGTAGTAGCCCAATTGGGTGAACAAACGTAGCCCAATTCGGTGGATGTGTTGTATTCTTTTTCTTTGTTCTCTTTCCGTTCTTATTTATATGTTGATATATTGTTGGTTTCTTAGATAGATATCTAATTTAGCAGATCTAATAATCTAACATTAGTAAGGAATAGGCCTAGTCTAACTTATAGATCAAATAGCCTAGCCCAATTGGGTGAACATCCTTGTTTTCTTTCTGTTCTTATTTATATGTTGTTGGTTTCTTAGATAGATATCTAATTTAGTAGATCTAATAATCTAACATTAGCAAGGAATAGGCCTAGTCTAACTTATAGATCAAATAGCCTTTTTACTGGAATTCACCAAAATTTGGTAATGAAAAGAGATAATATAAGTTATAGGAATCTTCTTTGGAAAGAATATGTTTTTCTTGTGCATGAAAGATAAGTTAATTGTGTTAATTCCTTTGCAAGAGTTTGCAAGACTTACATGTTGTGAGAAAAAAGAAAAATGATTTGTGTGTTGCATATTGGATAGTTTGATTTAATTGCATGGTTTAATGCATAAATAGTTACCATTATTATTATCTTAGTTCTTATGTGCAAAAGAAAGGTTGATTATGATACTTTGTTGAAAACAAATGCATGAGAACTTTGTTATGGCACTTTTTTCGAAACAAATGCTTAATAACTTGGTACATAAATGATAGAGAAACTATGTTGGTTTCTTGAAAATAACTATGTGAAATGAACACATATGCTAAAGCATAGAAACATTAGTTGATTACATGTATGAAGATACAACTATTGTGTTGGATATTTTAAAGAGAAACATGGATTTGTAGAACTATTGTGTTAGAGCTTTTAAAGATAAACATGGATTTGTGTGCAGAAAAGAATAAGTATCATAGAAAGTAACCTCACATGCAAAAGCAGGGAGTTAGAATTTTTTACACAAATTACCCACAAGTAATTATCCAAATCATTGCTCCACATTCCTCATTAACCATTAGATATAATGTTCATTAGTACATAAAGTAAATTTCAATAGAGGACAATAAGTTGCATAACCATTAACAACCACTCTTGTATTATATTAACATAAATTGTATGATGTAACCTTGCATCCATTTCATGATTACTTTAATCACATTAATTAATCACATACTTGACATTATCACCATCACATTATGCAAGGAATAAACATCACCAAACTGACATAATAAGCAATCACATTATTGAACATTGAACACCAATATACCCTGGAAACCCCGTAGGGTGAAAACTAACAAACATTTAATCTTATTATTAAACGCTCGTGAGGGTGTTCACCCCTCACTCAATGGATTACAAGGGAGTCCATCCCTTATCCATTGTTATAAAAGATTACAATGAAATATCATTAAAATACCACATACCTAGCTAAATGCTATTACAATTACCATGAAACCATTTACCCACATATCACCACTCTCTACATCCTTGTAGCATGATTGTTCCATCAGTGGACCATCTTGCAACTTGTACACATCAACATGGACCATTAGTTCTTATTTGCCACAATGTTAACATAATTTGTCTTTTACACAAATCACCAGCATTTCCCTGTTACTATGATCATTCTCGCGCCAGCACACGTTCATATCCGAAGGAAACCACTATAATCATCCATTTCACTTAGAGGATACTAGAAACTAATCTTTGTTTTCCATGCACATAATTAGATAAGAACTTATTGGAAGAGAGCTACCCCTTAGCTTCTTCTTTATGCATGTAACTAAGTAACTTGTCCAATACAGTAGATGTTCCCTTATATGGGGAAGCTAACTAACATGATAGACATTATTATCATGCATGCATGTAAGTCCCTTTTCGAAAATCATATTTTCCAAAATAGATCTGTTTATAAAATCTATTGTATGCATAAAAACATGCATTTCTCTAAACCAGAACTATTGTGTTAGTCATTATTTCTTGCATGCAGGTATATGTATTCTATAAAGGAAATCTAGTACATTTATTGCAAGTAACTACTTGTTTTACTTTCTATGATACTTATTCTTTTCTACACACAAATCCATATTTATCTTTAAAATATCCAACACAATAGTTCTACAAATCCATGTTTATCTTTAAAAGCTCTAACACAATATTTTTACAAATCCATGTTTATCTTTAAAAGCTCTAACACAATAGTTCTACAAATCTATGTTTCTTTTTAAAATATGTAACATGATAGTTGTATCTTCATACATGTAATCAACTAATGTTTCTATGCTTTTGCATATGTGTTCATTTCACATAGTTATTTTCAAGAAACCAACATAGTTTCTCTATCATTTATGTACCAAGTTATTATGCATTTGTTTCAAAGAAAGTACCATAACAAAGTTCTCATGCATTTGTTTTCAACAAAGTATCATAATCAACCTTTCTTTTGCGCATAAGAACTAAGATAATAATAATGGTAATCATTTATACATTAAACGATGCAATTAAATCAAACTATCCAATATGCAACACACAAATCATTTATCTTTTTTCTCACAACATGTAAGTCTTGCAAACTCTTGCAAAGGAATTAACACAATTAACTTATCTTTCACGCACAAGAAAAACATATTCTTTCCAAAGAAGATTCCTATGACTTATATTATCTCTTTGCATTTCATCTATGCATAGGTTATTATATTTCTCATAACTAAGTATTCTTTTTCAAAGGAACTCTCTTACCCATGAGAATATTTCACAAATTACCCTCTTTAATTTATATTTATTTCCAAGAAAATGACTTGGATTTGTTATTCCTTTTTAAGAAAAGAGCATACATACATCCTATTTTTTCTTAATAGAATGCATATGAAATGTTATATAAAGACAAGAAAGTTTACTTATCTTTTAATGCTACAAATAACAATCTTTCTCTACAAGTAATAATATATTTTCTTTACTAAAGAAAATATATAATAACAATCTTTATCTACATGTAGTAAGATATTTTCTTTACTAAGAAAAATAGTGTGAGTTTTGTATAAGGACAAATTCCAAAGCATCTTCACTTATCTTCCATTCCAAGAAAATGACAAATCTACTTAGTTTTTAACACACAAGATTCACATGTAATCTTCGTAATAAAATCTACACATTTACTTAGATTTTGTGTGCACAAATATTCATATTGCATCATTTCTTTTCAAGAAATATAATCTAATTAAAATGTATACGTAGCTTTCTCTGGAATTGTCAGATATATTTAACACACTCTTATAAAAATTGTTCAAAAGAATAACAAAAGACAGTAATAAAATCTACATATTTACTTCGATTTGATGTGCAATAATATTCATATTTGTTCTTTTATTTTCAAGAAATTAAATAATATGTATACCTATATTTTCAAGAAACAAGTAAATAAACACATTTTTGCAAGTTACTTATCTGTATTTTCCTCATTCCAATGGGCAGACTTTAATTAGCACTTACAAATCTACTTGTGCGCATTTTGACTGTGTAAACTAATGGAACATGCTTCAAAATGGCACGCTTTCCCTTCCTCTGAAACCGAAGAGAGTCCAATTCTTTGCCTTCCTCCAAAACCGAAGAGAGTCCAATTCTGTGCCTTCCTCCAAAGCCAAAGACAGTCCAATTACCAACGTCCAATTTTACCACATACCGTCTCCTTTTCAAAGGCCTGGTCTCCACTCATTTTCCTTGGAACCGATAATATGGTTGCAAAATGGTAGTTATCAGATGTTCCATACGTGGCTCATAACTGCTCGGAAGTTTTATGATCTTCACCCCTCCAATCATTCACCCCCAAATCTTGTTTTTTTTCCTTTTTTTGAATAATCAATGCAATGCCGTTATGGATTTGTTAAACTTCCCATCGTTTTCTTGATGTAAACGATTAATAATACTTATTTTTTCACTCATGTAAATATATTCTACAGAAGGGGTGTTACATAATCATCCACTTGGAGAGAACACTGTCCTCGGTGTTGATCATTAACTTCTACTCATGAAATAAGAATCTAAGCAACCTAAAAGGATTGTCTTTGAAAATGAAGGATTTTCATTTCTAGAATATCATTAAATGAAACAATAATGTTTGAATAATAGTCATAAGCATTTATAACTGCAAAAATATGCAAGTTCTACTTTTCCTCAGTTTAATCTTATTCAAAGTCATAGAAGAAAAACAAAATCTCCATACCAAATTACCAACTACTTTTGAAATTCATGGTCACTTCCATAAAAAAATCTCTAAGAATGCTTTGAAAGCCCATCCACACTTCATGGAAAGTACCCTGTCATATATGACTAAAAAATTCGATCACATTAGTCACAACATTTTCAATCAAATGAAATACTTTAACTACAAATAAATTATGTAATTTTAGGTGAAATTTCAATCACAATACTTCTACAGGTACTTTGGAGAGCACCAACATTCTAATCATCAAACTGGTAAATCACTGCACCATGTGCACATTGTGTTAGCTCTTGCTAATGACATTGACACGTAGTTCTAAAAGTATTTAGAGAGCACCTATCTCTCTAATCATCAAAATGATCAATAAATGCACAAAGTGCATACTTTCCTAACTCGTGCTAAGACATTCAAAAGATCAGTAATACAATAAAGGAACTCGACTGCCAATTATTCCTTACCGAGCACAAGGCTCCTTTCCTGTTAAGATGTACATAACATGTTTACACAATTATATATAAAATTCATTTTTAACATAACATATAGCTGATTAGTTAATTCCTTTAGCTATGAGAACCAGAAAGAGCACACCCTAGTTTTAAGGTGAAATGCTTAAAATAACCAGAGCGAAAGTAAATAACATAGAATGTAAATATAGTGCTAAGCCGGAAAACCAATGAAACTCTGTAATAGAATAATATCAAGCAAATCTGGTTTAGTACATTTAAAGGAGATATCTAGTTGACATGCTTCAAAAACCCTGAAGATATCCACCTGGGCCTTAAGCTAAGATGGGACCCCATGGTGGTAAACCTGACAAGATTTAATTATTGAACTAGCTGCTTAAGCAGAGCGCTACTAAGTGGAAACAAAAAAGAGCTTGGAAACCCTATCCATTAACAGTAAACCCCAACTTTATTTTATTAAATTGTAAATTCGAATAGCAGAAAGGCAATAAACTTTCCAAAACAGTGAACTCGATATGGGAAAACATAGCAATCTAAATTACAGATTGATGCACGAAACTTCCAACCCGAATGCTTTCGATAGTTCATCAAAAGGAAATTCAAAAGTTGTAACATTCCCACAGAATCAAAGGAAAAGACTATATTTGTAAATCAAATTAATAGAAAATGCCGTCCTATGCATGATTCTGAGATGAAATTTTATGAACCGTAGGAAAATATATCAAGATAACAGGAACGAATCATAAGTAACCCAAAGCTAAACAACAACATAACCATAAATAGGGCCTTTTATATGACCTCGGCTCCCAGATTAAACTTATCTGGAATCAAGATAGAATATTCAGAAAGTTCTTAAGGGCCTCGGCCCAAGGTAGGTTTAATAGAAACAATACAGTGTAATCAAAAAAATTATATGACTGTGGCCGCATATTAAGTTTAGCAAAAAAACACAGTAGCCTATCCGGAAGGATTATAAGGCCCTCGGCCAGCCTTGTCATCATTACAACATTAATAGTCCATAGAGTCGAGGAGCTCCTGCAGAAAACAAAAGATACGAGTGGCGCAACCTGAGATACAAGTCTGCAAGGAAACCCTCAGAAGGGATAACGAGGGGTGCATCCCTCTAGAACAAGCCGGGATGGGTAATAATTTACAACTAGGAAAATAGTATTCATAACTTCAAACTGGAGCAGAGCTTCAAATGAACTCAATGGACGTGATTTCTTCCATACACTCAAAACTAACACCTTAGATTGAAGCTTACTCGGAAGCCTTTGCGCATTAGTGACTATTAGGAAAACTTGAGCACCTTTTGTTGATAGTCGGAAGTTCCCGAACTCGTATCCACCATCCCTGTAGACAGAGGGCAAGTAAAACATTTAGAATTAGAACTCTGATGTTAGGGAAACATGCAAAAGTTCTAAGGAAATTTTAACACAGAAATACTTACAAGAGCGAATTCGGAGACTTATCCATTCAAAGGAGGCAACCCAGTTTCTATTGTTGACCCTCTGAGACAGGGCTTCCACCTTGCACGCTGAATCGGCTAGCGAAAGGAGCAGCAGAGCTTGAACAGGCGCCAAAGTGCATAGGGATCGAATGAACCACTTCACCAGCAAACGAGAATGAGTAATCCATTGGAAAGATCCCAGCCTTCGGATCAGAGGACCGAGCTCTCCGCCGTCGATGGGAGTAGGAATCCCGAGGCACCCAGCTATGGTTGGATGACTTGCTCGTGCCACGAAGCCATGGCAGAGCCAGAGTAAATGTTAAACCCAAATCGAACGACCCAGATGTAATATAATATTAAATAGAATAATTAAGATGGAAATGTTTCCTATTAGAAAGAGGAAATTTAATACCATGAACACAAAAATAACTATAACCACAACGGCGTTGCCCTAAACACGGGACCCACAGCCGATTAACAAAACCCCAAATCTTAAAAAAGGAAATTGACCAAGTTTACACCTCAGGACAATGATAATCCCTGCTTGATAATTTTAACCATTAATCCTTACATGTTCCACAGAGAATCCTCAGGATTGAAATCGTAAAATACAGAGAGCCGTAGCTCGAGTCTCTAGCAGCCTAGCAGAGATTAAACTCGTGCAAATTAACTCAGGTTGGGGCAAAACTTACCCCAAATTTCTCAGGTAACAGAAGTTTGGGGTGAAACCCTCCACCGGCACATTTGTTAAGTTTCCAAACTTGCAGTTGTGGTTCCTGCAAAGCAGCTAAGCCAAAAACATTGATTAGCAACCATAAGGAAAATGCAAAGGCTAATATTTAACTGTAAGGAAGAATAATAATGCTATCATTCATTAGTAAAAAAAATACAGACAGTCACTTCATCGAACTCTTGCCTATTAGGAAAACACTTGCCTGTAGGAAACCATGATCCCGCTCTAAGGAGACTCCATGCATTGCAGCTCTGAACTGGCAAGCCTACAAGAGGTGATGCAGAACTAGAGCAGGTGCTGAAGAAGGTTGGAGGCAAAATGAGACTCTGCCGCCACAAGCGAAGAGGTGAAGAAACCCTGGTGCAGCTTAGCCGTTGGATGGAGATCCCGGGTTCTCCACCGTTGATGAGATGGGAGGCCCGAGAGGAACAACTACAGTAAGTTGGCCTGCTCGTGCCACATACCAGGACGGTGTAGAGAATTTAATAACAAATGACATAAAAATCAATTCCAACACAGGTTACACAACGAGCAAGCCAGGAGACGAGTCAGCAAACGCATGAAAACAGTAGGCAGTTGCTTTACATAAGACCTCAGCATGTCTTCTACTACTTGATTCACCCTCTCGGTTTGCCCGTCTGTTTGGGGGTGATAGGCAGTACTGAAGTTTAACTAAGTCCCTAATCCTTCAAACAGAGTTTTCCAAAAGGCTGATGTAAATTTCACATCACGGTTAGAAATTATGCTTTTTGGTAACCCATGCAATCTGAAAATGTTCTGCATAAAAATATGAGCAATCTGCACTGCTCTGTAAGTGGATTGTATTGGTATAAAATGAGATGATTTTCTTAATTTGTCGACTACCACCATAATGGAATCGTTGTTTCTTTTTTACTTGGGTAGTCCTGTTATGAAATCCATAGAGATGGTTTCCCACTTCCATTTTGGAATTGGTAGTGGATGCAATAATCCAGCAGGGTGCTGATGCTCCGCTTTAACTTGTTGACATTCTAGGAAACATGTCAAATATTCTGCTACATCTTTATTCATACCTGACCAATAGTATTCTTTCCATAGTGTGGTTATCAGCTTTCTCTGGAATTGTCAGATGTCGTTAACACACTCTCATAAAAATTGCTCAAAAAAATAGCAAAAGGCAGTAGTAAAATCTACACATTTACTTTGATTTGATGTGCAATAATATTCATATTTCTCCTTTTCTTTTCAAGAAATAAAATAATATGTAAACCTATATTTTCAAGAAACAAGTAAATAAACACATATTTGTAAGTTACTTATCTATATTTGCCTCATTCCAACGGGAAAACTTTAATTAGCATTTACAAATCTACTTGTGTGCATTTTGACCGTGTAAACTAATGGAACATGCTTCAAAATGGCATGCTTCCCATTCCTCTAAAACCGAAGAGAGTCCAATTTTGTGCCTTCCTCTAAAACCGAAGAGAGTCCAATTACTAGCAACCAATTCTATCGCATACCATCTCCTTTTCAAAGGCCTGCTCTCCACTCATTTTCCTTGGAACCGATAGTACGGTTACAAAATGGTAGTTATCATACATGGCTCATAACTGCTCGGAAGTTTTATGATCTTTCACCCCTCCAGTCATTCACCCCCAAATCTTGTTTTTTTTCCTTTTTTGAATAATCAATGCAATGCGGTTATGAAGGACTTGTTAAACTTCCCACTGGTTTCTTGATGTAAACGATTAATAATACTTCCTTTTTCACTCATGTATAATATATATATATATATATATATATATATATGGAATATTCTACGGGAGGGGTGTTACATAACCCCCCCCCCTAGAGAGAACACCGTCCTCGATGTTATCATTAGCTTCTACTCATGAAATAATAATCTAAGCAACCTAAAAGGATTCTCCTAATGAAGGATTTTCATTTCCAGAAATACCATTAAATGAAACAATAATTTTTGAATAAGAGTCATAAGCATTTATAACTGTAAAAATATGCAATTTCTACTTTTCCTCACTTGAATCTTATTCAAAGTCATAGAAAAAAAACAAAATCTCCATACCAACTTACCAACTACTCTTGAAATTCATGGTCACTTCTATGAAAAACCTCTAAGAATGCTTTGAAAGCCCATCCACACTTCATGGAAAGTACCCTGTCATATATGACTAACAAATTCGATCACATTAGTCACAACATTTTCAATCAAATGATATACTTTAACTATAAATAAATTATGTAATTTTAGGTGAAATTTCAATCATAATACTTCTACAGGTACTTTGGAGAGAACCAACACTCTAATCATTAAACTGGTAAATCACTGCACCATGTGCACACTGTGTTAGCTCTTGCTAATGACATCAACACATACTTCTAAAAGTATTCAGAGAGCACCTATCTCTCTAATCATCAAAATGATCAATAAATGCACAAAGTGCATACTATCCTAACTCGTGCTAAGACATTCAAAAGATTGGAAATACAATAAAGGAACTCCACTGCCAATAATTCCTTATCGAGCACAAGGCTCCTTTCTTGTTAAGATGTACATAACATGTTTACACAATTATATATATAATTCATTTTTAACATAACATATAGCTGATTAGTTAATTTCTTTAGCTATGAGAACCACAACAGGCTAAAGAATTCTCCTTCCAACCCATGGGAACTAGTTTCCACAACCAGATCGAGTCATTTTCACATCCAAACAGTTTCTTTGACAGAGATATTACCAAGTCTAGCATGGAATTCCATTGGCCAACCAGCTAAAGAATTCTAATGACCACATAGGGTCCAATATAGGATTCCTCTAGCAGCGTCCTACCTATTCCTCTGACAACGTCCCATCTATGAGGAATTTTGGGCCTCCTCCAACATGCTCCAAATCAACAGAGTTGCCTCAGGCGTTTTACCCTCTTCACCATATTGGCCAACTCTTTTCCCTTACTGAGATCATTTATCTCTAGGGAGAGGAAATTCGGGTAGGCAAGTTCCATCAACCCTTTCGGGCAGACAACCTCCATCAACCCAAGGCCTTATGGCCTTTCACAATTATCGAGAACTGTCTGGCATGTTAAATTTATCTTTAACACTCTTTTGTGCAATAATTTACATAATGAACTAGATGCTCATTAGCATTAACAAAAGAAACATTCATGTAAACCATGGATTTTTACTTAACCTTCAACATGGGTCCACAGTATCTAGATTGACAAGAAACATACATGTCGTATTCATTTTGATCTTCCAAGTAACACAATCATGCATATCATATAACATATCATATAACATTATAATTTCTCATTTATGATTGCAATTCACTTTGCAACATTTTAAATGACAAGTTTTCTTGTTTCCATTAAGCTACCACTACTTAATCCCATTAGCAATGTTAGTTATAAATATGTATCATTTAACAAGTATTCACTTTCCAAATCATTTTAGTTTCATGCATACAATATTGTCTTGCATAAAAGTATATGCAGATATTCATTAATGTGTAAATGTCAATATTTGTTGAGTTAGTTATTGGAGAATTCACAGTAAAAACCATTTTCCCTCAACATTTCAAATCCCAACCAGGATCCATCATCAGGACTTCTTGAATGATGATATTAGAAGACCTTAATTGAGGGAGGAAGGTCTGCAACTCTTCTTGCTATCTTCACTCTAAATTTTTCGAGTAAAATGATTTCACTCCAAGTATCCCCTCCGTATAGGGACAAGATTATGGATTTAAGACATCTGCGGTTTATATCTTTTGACCTATACTGAGGGAATACTTGGAGTGAAATCATTTTACTTGAAAAATTTAGAGTGAAGATAGAAAGAAGAGCTGTAGAACTTCATCCCTCAATTAAGCTCTTCTAATATCATCATTCAAGAAGTCCTGATGATGGATCCCGGTTGGGATTAGAAATGTCGACAGAAAATGATTTTTACTGTAGATTCTCCGTTAACTAAGTCAAAAGATATAAACCACATATGTCTTAAATCCATAATAGTTGAGTTAACAATCTAAAAATTTCCAATTTCCCATAGTGTATTGTCATCAACAGACCGATACATGAAGTAACTACCATAATCACTTGTTTATGAATTGTAATAATCTTAAATCAAACTCAATTAATGCATATAAGTTCTATTAGTTAGTCATACAATACTAACCAATCACAACTACCAACCATCTTAATGCGTCCATGACAAGACTTAATAAAAAATTAGCTATTACAGTCAAGTCTCATTACTCGACTCATTGTTTATTTTCAATATCTAAAGGGGTTCTTACAATGTCTTTTTAAAACACTATATCGTCATATTCAAGAAAATTCCCCGTATTTTACATTCATGCATTGACTCATTAAAATTAGTTCATTGTAACTTCAATCATGTTCATTAAATGTATCATTATTATTGCCATATTTGCAAAGAAAAAAGTTGGTAGTTGATTGTCACTTTCCTTAATGAGTGTTCAATATTGTTCATAAGTGTGACAAAATTTTTATTGTCTTTTATCCTCATCAAGAATACAAAGTCATGAACATAGTTTTGCAGCAAACTTTATTACTTACTACTCAAAGAAATTATAAACATGAATCACACATATCTTGTCAAAAGTAGTGAGCTACAAAATCAATATGTAGATTGTTAAACTCATACCTGAGTTAATGCCCACTGGTGGCATACCTCAATTTCTTTTCTACTTACCAGTTCCCAAAGGCGCCAACACTGCAACCTTTAGCTCTGATACCACTTGTATATCTTTCATGTGTATGTTTTAAAAAGATACATTTATGATCCTAAGCATATAGTCAGTTGGCAAGATATTCAGGTAAAAGGGCAACTTAGGTAGACCTAAATAAATTTTGATATTATAGGGAAAAAAAATGATTTAGGTTCTGTTTATTTCAGGTCGAACCAGAAGGAGAATTCTTGGTCGAGCCACAGGATATACTCGAACAAAGAGAAGTAATGCTATGGAAATGAGCCATCTCCTAGGTTAAAGTGCAATGGCAGCACTTTGGACTGGATGAGGCTACCTGGGAGGATGAAAAACTCATAAAAGAAGCATAGCCGAGACTATTTATGACTGGGGAACATCAGGATGATGTTTGATTTCAGGGGGGAAGATCTGATGTCCCCAGACATACTATAAATATTTATTTTACCACAGTAAGACTGATATATTGAAAATATTTTATTTTACCACAGTAAGCAGATATACTGTAATATTTTATTTTATCACAGTAAGAAGTAAACTGGAGAATTATGGTTGTTATTGTTAAGTTAAACAATGTTGTTAAATTTGAAATAGAAATTTTTTTGAATAAAGTAGACTTTATAACTTCTCGGGAAGGGAAGTTGGAAAAGGCAGTTACCTGGAAAAAACCCTAACTACCTCCCCTAACTTTGTGATGCTCCAAAAGAAAAGGAGTAGAGGGGAGGAAAAATCTGTGCTGATAGGTCAGGTAGAAAGAGGGAAAATGATGCTAAGTTTGGTGATGACCAGATAGCATAGCACTCTGTGCAAGAAGACTTTCAAAGGGAAGAAGTCTGGCAAGTAAGCTTGGGGGGAGATTTGCTCTGGAGGACAAATCTCATGGATGGGTGGAAAAGGAGCAACAGATAAGAGGTGGCATCTACTAGTGAGTTCTCTCCTTTTTTTTAAGAACCAGGTATGTAGTACCTTTCCAAATTATCTTGTTGCTCAGTGGATTGTATGAATTCTTGATGTGTGAAGGGAGAGAGAGTAGTCTTATCTCCAGAGTACATTTTTGAATGATTAGGAGAAAGAGAAACACTGGAATTATAAGAAAGGAAACAGTCCCGAACTGCTTATTGCTCAACCCTCGAAGAACATAGGCACTTAAGACATAACCAATTTTTATTTTGTAATGAAAACCCTAGGTCTCTGAGGAGCTTCTGACAGAAAATAGTATTGTCTCCTAAATTGTCATCACCTGGACAATTCTTTGTAGTGATAAATATCCATAGGAAGTTGAAGATTGAGAAGTTCTATTGTTCTATTTTTTTAATAGGGTTAACTAGTAAAGTCGAATATTTTTAATTTAAAGATAGAGGAAGTTACGTCATCTTATTCTTTGGTCGATTACTTTCAAATTAATAATAGAGAAGTTCTGTTGCTTATTCTTTAAAACGCTAAACGAATAGAGTTGAATTATTTTCAATCATAGACAGAGAGGACCTCTTAACTCATTCTTAAAGGGTTATAAATAACTCTCTCTTCATAAACAGAACTGTAGTAGACTAAGAGAACTCAATGAACTAGAAATCAATACCCCAATTAACACAACTACAATCACGTAAGCAGAGAGAGTAGACGAAACAACTCTTCGACCCTAGGCAAGCAATGGTAAGAACTATTAGAGCTAGAGTAGAGATGACAAATATTGAATAAGGAAACAAAAGTGACATTATGAGAGAGCTCCATTCGGGACTAAAAAATAAAATGTTGAGAACCTAGTGTAAAATATTAGTGTTAGAGCTGTGAGTTGAAGCAGTCGACCCTGTCTGAATTACAATTCATGTGCAAGTAAAATACATCCTCAGATACATAATGAGTGGCGAGACTCTGCCACTTCTATTTAAAGATCTAGTTTTACGCCAAAACTAAACAGAATCGAATACATTTTCCAGAAAATAACAAAGTCAATGCACAACGCATTATGCGTTAAAAGGAGTAGAACAAACATAAATTAGAACATATAAATTTATAATCAAATCAGTAATAACCATTGATACCCTTAGGGAAATGAAAATGTGAAACTCAGATAAAAAGAGACATATATAACATATATTTATATTAATCAATAGTCCATTAAATTTACAGTTGAGAAACTGTACATCTGGAATATATACCATGACGAGACCTGAAACCTAGCCGAAAGACAGATACAACAAAGCGACTAAGGGCTCCAGACGGTAACCGACCGAAACCCCAGTGCATCCTTTTAATAAATATATTTACCGCACTCTCAATGTATCTATAAAGAGTCTCCAACACAAAGAGACATTCCGGCAAAAATTGTTCGAAACCCTTAAACAAAATTACAGAACTAGCGCGAAGCTGGGAAAGCATATTAGGTAAACCGAAAACTATCATGCATAATCATGTCTGTCTTTCAGCACAAGACTGCCAATGGCTTACCCGGTATTCGTTGGGCGCCGAAGTCTGGTAATGGTGCCATACTCCTTTGAGCCAGCTGCATGAAAACCCTCGGGCCAAACACCTTGTTTCCTACAGAGAAAACATGAAATTGTAACACCTGATGAACCCGAAATCATTAAGATAAAACACAATCAACCCAAACAAATAAATAGGGAAATCAGCAAATGCAAAACCCTCACCTAAGTTGCAAGACAGGAGCCATACAATATCTAGTATGAAGTTCAGAGTTAACGTGTCTAGTGTCCCTGGTCGCAGGATAAACCAGGTTGAACGCTCCAGCCACTGAATCAAACTAGGTGCCGAGGAGCGAGGAAGCACCAAGGTAACGGAACCTAGCAAAAAAACATGAGAAAACTGCTGAAAGACCCTAACCTTTGGATGATATACCCTTAGACTGCATTGTAGTAGCGTTGTGAACCCCAATGCGACCGGAAGCCGAGATGATGTTTTTCCATGCCACGTTTCCACGTACAGGCAGAGGGATTAAATGCCAGGGTAAATGAATAGCAAGTTTGATGCAAAATATGGTGTGATCTACGATAAAATCTAATCTGAATTAATGAGACCGTCGACATTCCTGTAAAGGTGTACACTAGGATCGCATGGAAAAGCCAAAAAATCAAAACTGACATGTAGAATAGGTAGTAAATGATCTTCTTGATCCATCTTCTAGTTGAGTTGAAACCCAAACTTATGTAGTTCACCATAGAGGGAGAATCCATGCCAACAAAGTGATTTTCGACTTCTCTTGACCTTAGCTATGATACCATGGAAAATCAAGGATATTATATTAGGTTTTGATTCTCCTTTCTTGATAATTACTTGTGAGTGTGTTGGCTTATTTTACTTCTTTATTATCTTATCTTTCATCAATCAATTACACATACATGAAGATCACAAAACAAGAGACACAAGATATAGGCACATGCTGGGGAAAAATCCCCCTCGAGGGGAAAACCCAGTCAAGATAATTCTTCCTTTCAATAGTATTCTTTGAGACTCTTTACCCTAGACCAAGACTAGACTTTTCCTCCACACCATGTCAGCCTCGAAGATCTTTGACCCCTTCCAGCAACTTCGACTAGGAAACATCTTCCAGCAACATGCATCTTATGACAGCAATGAAATCTTAGGAGACTTCGATCTCCTAACCCAGAACATGAAACAGAGAGAGAGAAGCACTAAACATTTGATTTTCTTCTCCTCTAGAGATTCCCCCAAACTTTCACTTCTTTCGTCCTCCCGAAAATAGACTTTGCACTTCTCCAGCTATTCTTGTGATATTGAACTTGCTTGAGAGTGATTGCTTCAAATGACTTTGACCTCCTTCAATATATAGGCTTCTTGTGGATCAAATGGGGGTCCTTAGGCCGACTTGCTCTTCCTTAGGCTGACATTATGTGGAGGACACATAATTCATATTTGACTTGATACAAAACCTTTTTTCATGATTCAAAAGCCCAAGAAGGGTCTCTTCGAATGTAAAATGATTCTATAAACTCTATATTAATCCTAGGAGTCCATAATGGGGACTTTGACTAATATAATGATGACCCAAGCATGAAACCCATGCTTTAATAAGTCATTGTTACAATAGTAAAAATTCTTGGCTTTATTCTTTTGACAAGTACATTACATAATTTCTCAAGTACATTAGTGAAGACCGAACATAGTTACTTTTTCCAACAATAAAATTCCCCTCCCCCCCCACCCTTCGGTCCCCCCCCCAAAAAAAAAGGTTTCATTTGGTTAATTGGGTCACTGTCTGGTCTCCCAAGTCTCATGGTGGTTTGGGAATCTATGATCTAGCTTTGATTAATAAAGCCTTCGATGCTAAGCTAGACTAGAAAATGAAAACTCAACCAGATGCATGGTGGGTGAAGGTTCTTCAGGCTAATTATGGTCAACCCACAGGTGAACCTCTTATGCGATCCAATCGACACAAATCTCTAGTATGGAAGTTAATTTTCTCCTCCAGTAAGTTGATTAATTACCATGTTAGTTGGACTCTAGGTAATGGAAGGAACATCTTATGGTGGCAAGACTCCATTTTGAACAGACCCCTTGCAGGAAATCGATGACCTCTCTCCTATCAAGATACGTTTTATGAACAAAGGATTTGTAAAACTCTCACACCTAGTCAAATGGGACCAATCCAGAAAATGGAAAGGTTGGCTGCTTGAAAACATTCCCCCTAATCTTCAACAATAAGGGAAACTTTTGCAAGTCATGCTGACATGATGTGCACCTATGAATCAATTTATTGAAGATGACATAATATGGAAAATCTAATATCTACATAGTCAAATATATATAGGTACAAAGACCTCCTCTTTCAAGTGCAGATTCCTCCTAAATATCTTAAATGGAAACATTTATGGAAAAATAATGCAATACCAAAGGTAAATGTCTTTGGTTGGTTACTCGCTCACAAGAAAATTCTCACTACTGAAAACTTCAGAAATAGAGGGATTCAGGGCCCTTTGAGATGTCCATTATGCAACCTCCAAGAAGAATCCACCTCTCATATTTTCTTATTGTGCTTTTATACATGCCAAGTATGGTATTTAGTGCTTGGCACACTACATGAACTAATGCGTTGGCCCTTGGATATTTCCATTTATATTTCAAATTAGATCAATCATTACAAAGGGTCTTAGGTGGGTAATCCTTGCCTAAAATGGTTGTGGCGCTTTATTCCAAAATATGTTTGTTGAAAAATATGGTTGTCTCAAAACAATTCCATGTTCAAAAACTTAGATATTTCTACTAAATCTACTACCCTACAACGTTATCTTTCTACCTCGAATTTAACAGTGGTAAGCTAAAAGCTATGTATCCCAGGTTGGATCATTTAAAACTTCAATGGGTAACTATTGAGCCCTGAACTTGCATCTCTCCTACACACTTTCTTAGACTTTTTCCACTCACCTGAACCTCCTAAGCTATCAAAATCATTGCATACTGATTCCAAAAGAGCATTAAAATGGTTTTCTAATTATGTTTTGTGTTTGCTGTTTGAACTAGATTTTTTCTCATGAGTTGCGAAATCTTTTCACTTTCCGCAGCTGATTCAACTTTCCGCAGTTGTTTTTGTTAAACTCCAGGTTACATGGGTCACCAAGCAAAGAAAGCCACATGGGCAAGTTGGAAATGACCTAGACATGGATTAGGTCCTATTGGTCCAGCTGGATTCATCAAAGAAGGTCGTGGTCAAAGGTGGTGAAGTGGTGGTCAAACATAAGAGTCCTACGGAAACAGGACTCTGTTTTCAAACACATAAAGACTTTCGTGGTTGTTCCTAGATCCCTGGGGACATATCGACACCTGTGGACTGCTCCACAAGGCGAATCCAATAGCCACCCTTGATAGATTTAATCATCACGACAACCATTATGCTAAATCCATGGACACTGTCTTTTACATGTCTCTGTTCACATAGTTTTATAGGAAAACAGTTGTGTAACCTTTGTTATAAATAACGCGTTTCTATACGCATAGTAGTTAGTCTTTTGAATGTAATTTTGCTGTTAAGAATTCACTGTGCCGTGACACTAGTTTTATTGTTGTAACTGTGTTTTGAGATATACAAGAACACTCTGTTCTAAATGCTTGTGTGAACGTAATTTTGGATTGATAGCCTGTTGGCCAAGGTTGTGCAAAGGGCCCCTGCACACTGAGGTTTCGTTTCCATTGTTGCTGTATAGTCTTTATGTATCATTTCCTTATTTTCACTGCACATGTTTTATAGTTATTCACTTGTGTATATATTTCTAACATTTCACTTATGTCCATGGCTTTACAAGCTTTGTATAACGCTGATCAGTGTTTGCATGTTTCAGGATAGAGTAGGCAGCCTGGGCATCTGTATATAATTTTCATAATAACTAGTGATATGGAATTGATCCTCTGCTGACTTTGCTTTTCTTAATTTCTTTTAATTCCAATTCTATTTTGTTGATTTAAATCTTGTTCATTTTCTTTGTTAAGTTACTTTAGAAATCAACTCACTCATGCCATTGATGGTTACCTTCGAAAGCCATAGCTAGACTAACTGGCGAGGGATCGAAATATGAATGTTGTGATTTGATTTTAGTTTACTTTTCTGCAATTAGATATTGGATTGCTCATTTCATTGACGGTTACCTCCGAAAGCCATAGCTAGACTAACTGGCGAGGGATCGAAATATGAATATTGTGATTTGATTTTAGTTTACTTTTCTGCAATTAGATATTGGATTGCTCATTTCATTGACGGTTACCTCCGAAAGCCATAACTAGACTAACTAGAGAGGGATTGAAATATGAATGTTGTGATTTCATTTTAGTTTACTTTTCTGCAATTAGATATTGGATTGCTCATGTCATTGACGGTTACCTCCGAAAGCCATAACTAGACTAACTGGCGAGGAATCAGACTATGAATGATGCAATTTGATTTTAGTTTTACTTTCTTTGCAATCTTTGATTTCTTTGAGTGCAGTAGCTTAAATCATTTTTCTGTATTTAGGCAGCAGCAGAGATGATAGTTTCATGATTTTTAGTTCATTATTTACTTGTTTTAAATAGTAGCAAATTTTCATTCTTGTTCAGGCATTTCTTTTAATCACTAGTGTATTCTAAGACCTTCTGAAGTGTTAAGTTTTGGAAACCATTATAGAGAGGACATCGTTGCCTTAAAAATTGTATCCATACTTGCCTTCGAGAGACTTAGGAATAGAATTTCATTCACATTATGAGATAAACGAAGATAAAAAACCCCCAAAAACAACATAAAAATTTAAAAAAGGACAAAATGTAAGAAAGAGGTTATCTTGCACATATAGTGCGCCACACTTCATCAGTTTACGACTCTCGGATTGATAATTAATGTAGCAATTTAGGACACACTAAATTGACCAAACAGTAACATCACTCTTTGATCCTCTTGGCTCTCTCTTTCCCTTGCCACAGGGTAAATATCTATTCTGAGAAACACTGGAAAATGTGTTTCCTCAATTAAGAATTCGCTAATTGTAAATAAACTAAAGATTGTTGGATTTTTATTTTTTTATGGAGCTGCAAAAAGCAATCCAGTTCGCTAATTATAAATAAACTCAAGATTGTTGGATATTATTTTTTTTATGGCGCTGCAAAAAGGAATCTAGAAAACAATAAGAAATAAAGTATAGTCGGGGCCTAGGCTTGAGGAAAAACAATATGGCTAAGTTATACTTACTCTCACTTGGACTCCAGATCACCAAGGATCAAATCATAAACAAGCTCATTGTGATTGGGGATTCGCTTTTACCAATACAGTTCCCAATCTAGAAATCCAACCCTAGCAACAATCCCCCTGAAGATTTTGCTATACATAATTCTTGGAGAATTGGAATAGTTCCCTCATTTGTCTTTCTTCCATGTATTAAGAGCGCAAAATGATGAAGCCAATGCCCAAGCAAAAAGGGGGTGCCAATTAGAAGCGGGTAAATTCATCATCAATGAAGTAACAGGATGGCAGACTATTCCCTGAATCAAGAATTTAAGAAATCAAATAACAGAAGGATAAAGCGAAGTGCAAGCCATATGGGACTAGCCTTGGATTTTAAGGGGGCTCGTAACTTGCAATATCTCTTCTCAAAACCACTTCAGCTGGAGATCTTGTGTGTAAGCCCAAGGGTCAGGTTTTGGCTCTCGACTTATGCCTGCTCTGATCTTGTTATCTCGAGGGCGATGAAATCCCGAAGCTCTGATCTAAAATTTTGCAGTCTACCTTCCAAGATACAGAGACCTCATCGCTAGACTCTTTCCTTAGTTAGGAGAAGTATTTTTCCAAGCTGGATTGTGATTTCTAGGGCCTTCAATTTCGAGATCCTAGAGTTGGATCCTGGTTTCATGTCCACGTCTTCCTTATGGCCACACCTATAGACAATACACATCCATGTTGGCACAATCATGCCTCTATCAGTAGAAGCTCTAGTGGTGAAGAAGAAAACGGTCAAGCGAAAGAGGAAAGAAAAGCTTTGCGTTGTAAGATCGTAGACTCTCAGCTCAACAGATAAATGAATGACTTGGCCAGCAACGTGGATAGAGGAAGCAATTGACAACACATAAATCTGGAATTACATTTGAATTTCCCTATGCTTTTCTATTCCCAAAAATTAGAATGAATCTGTTTTGTAAAGCGAAATTATGTGTAGGTTGGTTTTGTAAAATCTATAGCAGTAGTGGAAAAAATGGGATGCACCCCTCTAAAGGTCTGTCTGATTAGTTTTTAGACTATATTGTAGGAAATAATTTGTATCTTCCAACAGATGTGAGACCTATGGAAATCTTGTAAACATCTCCCGGTTTTATGGCCATGTTTTAGGCGTGGATTTTATATATTTTTACAGTTTAGTCTAATTTATAGACTAAATAATTTTTTTTTCTTTTGGTTAATTTTAATCAAAATCAGATAGAGATTTGTAAAGGCTTGATTTTAAATTGTTTAATTTTCATAATTCTAGTGCTCCATGGGTTTTTCATGGTGGTGAAACCATTGAAGCAGTCAAAAAAGCATTTTAAACAACCAAAATTCTTGAAGTTGTATTACCAGATTTTGGTGAATTCCAATAAAAAAGGCTATGGGAAAAAATACAATAGATTTTTCATGGTACTGAAACCATTGAAGCATTCAAAAAGCGTTTTAAACAACAAAAATTCTTGATTATCCAAATCACTACTCCACATTCCTCATTAACCATTAGATATCATGTTCATTAGTATATAAAGTAAATTTCAATAGAGGACAATAAGTTGCATAACCATTAACAATCACTCTTGTATTATATTAACATAAATTGTATAATGTAACCTTGCATCCATTTCATGAAAACTTTAATCACATTAATTAATCACATACGTGACATTATTAACATCACATTATGCAAGGAATAAACATCACCAAACTGACATAATAAGCAATCACATCTTTGAACAACAAACACCGATATACCCTGGAAACCCCTTAGGGTGAAAACTAGCAAACATTTAATCTTATTATTAAACGCTTGTGAGGGTGTTCACCCCTCACTCAATGGATTACAAGGGAGTCCATCCCTTATCCATTGTTATAAAAGATTACAATGAAATATCATTAAAATACCACATATCTAGCTAAAAGCTATTACAATTACCATAAAACCATTTACCCACATATCACCACTCTCTACATCCTTGTAGCATGATTGTTCCATCAGTGGACCATCTTGCCACTTGTACTCATCAGCATGGACCATTAGTTCTTATCTACCACAATGCTAACATAATTTGTCTTTTGCACAAATCACCATCATTTCCCTGTTACTATGATCATTCTCGCGCCAGCACATGTTCATATCCAAAGGAAACCATTGTAATCATCCATTTCACTTAGAGGATACTAGAAAATTATCTTTGCTTCCCATGCACATAATTAGATAAAAAATTATTGGAAGAGAGTTACCCCTTAGCTTCTTCTTTGTGCATGTAACTAAGTAACTTTTCTAATACAATTGATGTTCCCTTATATGGGGAAGCTAACTAACATGATAGACATTATTATCATACATGCAAATGTAAGTCCCTTTTCGAAAAGCATATTTTTCAAAATAGATCTATTTATAAAACCTATTGTATGCATAAAAACATGCATTGCTCTAAACCAAAACTAAAGTGTTAGTCATTATTTCTTGCATGCAGATATATGTATTCTACAAAGGAAAGCTAGTACATTTATTGCAAGTAACTACTTGTTTTACTTTCTATGATACTTATTCTTTTCTGCACAGAAATCCATGTTTATCTTTAAAACATGCAACACAATAGTTCTACAAATCCATGTTTATCTTTAAAAGCTCTAACACAATAGTTCTACAAATCCATGTTTATCTTTAAAAGATCTAACACAATAGTTCTACAAATCCATGTTTCTCTTTAAAATATCTAACACGATAGTTGTATCTTCATACATGTAATCAACTAATGTTTCTATGATTTTGCATATGTGTTCATTTCACATAGTTATTTCCAAGAAATCAACATAGTTTCTCTATCATTTATGTACCAAGTTATCATGCATTTGTTTCGAAGAAAGTACCATAACAAAGTTCTCATGCATTTGTTTTCAACAAAGTATCATAATCAACCTTTCTTTTGCGCATAAGAATTAAGATAATAATAATGGTAACCGTTTATGCATTAAACCATCCAATTAAATCAAACCATCCAATATGCAACACACAAATCATTTATCTTTTTTCTCACAACATGCAACACACAAATCATTTAAGTGCTTCTTTACTTGCCATTGTGATTGAAAATCCTTCTTCTAGTTCTTAGGTTGATCTTGAAGAAGTTATTTCTAATTCCAATTGTTTGAAATACTTGGGGGGGGGGGGGGGGGTGTGAATTAGTATTTATTTCAATTGTTAATTTTTTCCTAGTTAAAATTATTTTAAAAATGAGAAGCACAAATCATGGTAGGACATAAGAATTAACAAAACAAAAAAAAGTTACTTGAATAATTTTAGTTCAAAATACAATAATTAGGACATCAATTCTCCTTTACAAATTCAGGATCCAACCTATCAAATAAGGACACCAATCCTTTTCTACAAGCCAAGGCACCAACCTCGTAATACAATGAAGACACCATTCTTCTTTAACAAGTCCAAGCACCAACCTAGCAAAAATTGAGGACATCAGTCCCCTTCAAGCACCAACCTATTCAATCTGATCAACTAGACTTCAAATCTTCTCCAAAATTTTCTTCTAATATAAGCTCCAAAATTGATTGAAAATAGTCATCAAATATTGCTCAAAAACTTCTTCACGATATGCATCAAAGTATACTCCAAAACTTCTTCAAGGTATGCACCAAAGTTTGCTCCAAAACTTTTGCAAGAAAGGAATCAAAATTTGATCCAAAACTTCTACAAGATATCAAAGTATGCTCCAAAACTTCTACAAGATAGGCATCATAGTTTTCTCCAAAAGTTGATCTAAGACATGCCAAGATAGGTTGCAAGAAAGGTCTAATGGTGGCGTCCATAGGGCCTAATATAGGCCTATTTCAGGGCTGAAAATAGGGTTTGAACTGAGGATCAAACAGGGGTCTAATTGAGGCCTAAGAAGGGGTCAAATTGAGGCTTATACAGAGGCTAAACTGAGGCTTACACAAAGGTCAAACTGAGGCTATCTCAGGGCTAGACTTAGGCTATTTGTGATTAGTTGTAGGGCCAAAATAGAGGGTATACAATATGGTTGCAGGGCTGAGATTTTCCTAGAGTAGGCCAAGAGAGATGCTACAAGGGACCCAAGTTTCTTCGAATGTTGCTTTAGAACATGCTTCAAAGAATAATCAAAACAAAACTCTAAAAAAAGACCTAACAAGATCAAGGAAAACTTTTGGAAATTACTCCTTTACTGAGCTCCTTGGTTCATGAGTTATGAACCTTTCTCCACTGCTACTTCATAGGTCTGAAATACTCCTTAAATCCTTGACCACATGTATCAGCCGAATGGGAGAGGGAATGACCTACTTACAAGCCTCATTGACCCCAAAATAGGGCCAACTTAACCCAATTAGGTATGACTTATCCTATGGGAGGGCCTACTTGCCTGATGCCACATAAATTCAACTTTTGTATTGAAAGATTCAAATCTCCTCAACCACGAGGAGATAGGGGGTGAGCCACACCTTGTTCGAAAGGTATTGAGACAATCTTTAAGCTTGTAATATTATATTATTCAATATGATAACCTTTGACATTAATAACAACCATTTTCTCACCAATATGATTAACACCCCATTGAGGTGGATCTCTTTGTTTCTTCATAGATTACATGATAGATATTCTGGTTTCGTAGTTTATAGTTACTATATCGATGGCCATCCTAGGAATTTTAGTTCATTAGATAGTTACAATTATGAATAACATAATGATCTAATTTTATATAAATTTTCATTTTAAACCTCTTTTTACAAGATAGCCTTTTGCATTAGCACAAGTTTTCTGGTAGCAAACTCAAGGTATGCAATAACTCTCTAATTATGTAATTTCATGGAATATTAATAGGACCTTTAGCTTACAAACACACACACACACACACACACACACACACACACACACACACACATATATATTGGATGTGCCCCAAAGGTTAGCTCAACTAGTTGAGTTCCCGTTGCTAAGTACCTCGCCAATTGGGAGGTCACGAGATCAATTCTCCTTGATGCTCTTGGAGTTAGGCCCATCTAGTTTGGTTGATGGGATTTTATTCCCTTTAGGGTTGATATCCCCAGATTTCTCATGGATGTAGCGACCACCTAGTGTCCATGAACCACCATTAAAAAATATATCAATTGGGTGTAGTTTGGCTAGTTGGAAAGCATGTTCTTATCCTACCAACCCCAAGACAATTCCCACATGTGACATGTTGAGCTCATAACGAGCCTTGAAAAATGCAGTAAAATTATGTAGTTTCCAAAAGATTAATAATGAAAATTGAAAATTCTTAATTAATTGTAAAAATTAATCAAATCATGTATAATAAGGAGATTCATACACAAAAATTACTTTTCCTATTTAAATGTTTAATGCAAAACATTTTCACCCATATTTTAAACACACTTTATTTAAGCTCAGTATGATTCTCAAGATAAACTTGACACATGTCCCTTTTAAAATTCAAATAAAATATTCTCTAAATAAAAAACATGTCTGCTATCATAGAAAACAAAGTATTTTCTAATAAAAAACAATATCAGCCATGATAAAAAAACAAAAATGAATATGGTTAGTTTTAATTAAAAGCATTATAAAACATCAATAACCCCTTACATCACTATGTTCTCTTGGTTAGTTATTGATATGCCATAAAATATTTCACTCTCACTCTCATCCATAAATAAGATTTAAATATATCACTTAAATAAAATATCTCAATATTCATGTTAATTAATATATTTGAATATGAGCCTCATATATGTATATATAGAAACAAGAAAACTAGATAGAAACAAAAAAAAACTAGAAGGAAAAAAAAACTACTTCAATGTTAACCATACTAAAATATTTTAATTTGCAAAGTGAAATAAATAGATGTGTAATACATTTTTAAAGGGATAATGTTGTTCATAAATAAAACATAGCAATGCCCATGTTAAATAAAATATTTGAATGTTTACTATGTAATCTTATATATGGTTAAAAATCAAAATATATTATATAAAGCAATTAAAAAAATAAATTCTTATGGTTAAAATATTTCAAATATCATTTTTATCTTATATTTTAGTCTTTTTTATGATATATTTTTCAATCAACTTTGCCTAAAATCTAAAAAAGATTTGGTGGAATTGCAACTTTAAGCTATGTAGTCTACACAATCCAAGTGCCAAAACTGATTTTCAAAACATTAAATCTATTTATGTATTAAAAAACTCTTGTGGACACTTGGTAAATATGTGATTAAAATGAATCTATACTAATTAAAGATTCATCTTCCATATTTAAAATTTCAATTTCTTCTTTTTCCAATCCCATAACATAGTAAAATTGATTTAATCACTAAAACATAATGTTTTTCCAATAAATCAATTTACAAATTATATATATATATATATATATATATATATATATATAGATTAACAAATTAATTTATAATAGATAATTTATAAATTATTATTTTTTTTCCATCAACTGTTCCATCTAGATAAAAATAATAATATAATAATAATAATAAACTAAAAATTTATAAATTATTAATTTTATTTCCATGAACATTTCCATCTCTATCAAATATTTATAAAATTTATATTCCTAAATTAACCCTAGAAAATAATATTTTTCATTATTAAATTTATGTTCTCGAAATGAGAACTGAAAACAATAACATATAAGAAAGAAAAATCCAGAATCATAAAATTGAACATAAAACTCAACAATTAAATTATTTTGTTAACCAAATTATTAGAACTGTAAAGTAATTTTCACAATAAAGTCTATATTCTCGAATGGTAGAACCGGGAAAACTTATGTATCGAGGTTGGGTCGATTTGCCAACCTGACTGTTCAAATCACTGTGACCATTGATGCAGACTTATACTTTGCTGACTATTCCAAATTAAATATGGATAAGTTTTATGTTCTCAATGTGTGTAAACATATAATTGTTTAGAAAAAAGTTTTAATCATTTAATATATATATTTTTTATAGTTTTAAGAGGAATAATTCTCTTTAAGAGGAAATGAGAATTATTGTAATTAAGAGAAAGTTCTGAGTATTTCAGAAGAGTGGAGAGATTTGAGGGTTGGTTAGATTTCATCTAAAAATAACGGTTTAGGTGAGAGTTTTTATGGACCATGAGAGATATTGTAGGAATTTATTTAGGATCTAGAACCCATTTGGATTCCGATCCACTTGTATAAATCTAAAAAAGTCATATGATATGTAAGTGTAGGAATGAGAGTGAAGAGAAAGTGGCCAATTATTAAAGCAATATTTCTTTTATAAATATTTTATTTATTAATGAATTATTACTTAGATTTCATATGTATAATAATACGTGGATTTGCAATTACTACGAAGAATCCAAAGATGTGCGAATTCCTATAACACAATAGTGTTTCAATAGTCTATTTTATTTGTAGACTAAGTAGAGGAGATAAGACTTTAAAGTAAAAGTCTAATGATACGTTTGGATTGAGAATGGTTTTTTGTAGTTGCAGTTACATTTATTTCTTGTTACCGAGATATTAAAAGAAAATGTTGTGGGCATGGAAGAACTGTTAGTGGCATTAATAGTCTGAGAAGCAAAATTGGCGTGCATACTTTATTTATTGTAAAGCGTGGCATGAAATATTGTAAAAGGTTATGATGGGTTTTATTTTATGACGTAGAATTAGTGGAGAATGCGTGGAATATGAAATAAAGTTAGTGGAAAGTTAAAAATGAAGATAGATGCACCATTTTAAAGTTTTATAAATTTATTTTGATTTATTTTGATTTTGAAGTGAAAGTTATAATGAAGGGTACGTATGAATATTTGAAATTTAGTTAGTCAAAGATAAAGTTGAAAGTTGTAAATTTAAAGTCGAGGGTCAAGTCAATAAATTAAGTCGGGAATAGGGTTATCGATTGTAATTGGGTGTATGATAAGTGGAACTCGATATCCAAAGTTTGGTCAATATATTGTAATGACAATTTAAAAAAAAACCTTGCAACAATTGTAAGTGATTGGAAAAAAAATTGTAGCAATGACAAGATAGCAATAGAATCTTATAGTTAAGAAAAGAACTAGTTGAAGTTCTTAGTGAATAAGATAAGGAGGTGCAGTTACCAAAGGAGCAAGGAGCGCTAAAAAAGAAGGTTCAAGTGGAGTGAACCAGTGGACAAGTTTAAAAGAAGTAACTTGGCAAGGTGTTAGTTCGATTGCAATTTACAGTGAACAAGGTGAAGTTCATTAAAGGAGAAGGAAGATGACTATGGATAGTCATTTGCAGAATCAAAGAAAGGCCACAGTGATGCCATTGAAACTGGCATAAGTGATGAAGCATTTGAGAAAGAGATTGTTGAGTTGAAGGCAAGACTTAATGTGTTGATGGCACTGCTACAGAATAAAAAACATGTATGGATAATGAAGAAGACAACTAGATGGCCAATCAAGTAGTTGATTGCAAGAAGACAGAAGCAAAGTTGAAAGTTTTGTTAAGGGAAACAAAAAACTCCAGATAACCGAGATGAATGTATGCATTTTTGCACCAGAATAAGGACCGATGCTTAGTGAGGACGATGATGATGCTGAAATGAAATCCTCTGATATGAATGTGGGTTTGATTCCCGCAGATGGTGCCACAAACTATTTAGAAGATCTGCATATGATTATTGAATCATTGATGGAAGATAACAATTATGTTGATTTTAAATCTAAAAATTGGTTTGTGGATGCAGGATGTGTTGCAGATGATGGCTCTATTGAAATTATTTCTGAAAGTGATCGTAAAATGCTTATGAAATGTGAAGAAGAATTACGATTGCTAGAAAAAATGTTGATGGACCCTGAATTTAAGCAAGTTACAGATAAAGAAAATAATTGTTCAAGCAGTGAAAATGTGACACTTGAATGTAATTTACAATTTAATATTGATGAATATAAATTGATGTTCCTAAATAACTACAGTAAATTTCAATTAGAAACTGGATTGGATATTGAAATTCAAATATTAATGAAACTGATGGAAAAAACACAAAAACCAAGATATTGCAAGAAGAGGCAGAAACACAACAACATGATACATTTTACTACTTGAGTATATATCAACAAAGAAGGAGGATAATTGCAACATAAAATTTTGAAAATCGGCAAATTAAAAGTCACAATGATTGAAGCAGAACAACAAAGAATGGATAATCAACAACAAACTAAACTTTGGGATCCAGGAGGAGTTTATCCAACTTATAAATACATATGATCAAGAGACCATAATTTTCTTTTACCTGAGGATTCTGATGCAGGAGCATCTAACCTAGGGTATCATGTTTACTAAAGGAGTTAGTTCCCTATGTTAGGATTTAATTATTTAATGTATTTTTCCTACAGTTTTAAGAGAAAATGAGAATTATTGTCATTAGGAGAAAGTTCGAGAGCATTTTGCAAGAGTTGAGACATTTCAGGGTTAGTTAGATCTCATCTAGAGAGAAGGGATCAGGTGAGAGTTTTTATGGATCATGAGAAATATTGTGGGAGTTTGTTTAGGATCTAGAACCTACTTTGGGTTTAGATCCACTTGTATAAATCTAGGTGAGCCATGAGGCATGCAAGTGTAGGAATGAGAGTGAAGAGAGATTGGCCAATTATTAGGCCAATATTTCTCTTGTAAATATTTTATTTATTAATGAATTATTTTTGAGATTTTATATGCATACATATTGTGTGGATTTTTGTTTTATGTTGTGTCTTAATTTTTAATTTGTAGCCCCCTAGCCCGCGACAACAAAATTGTAACTTTGGAGGTACTTCCACAACCCTTGGGTACTAGGTTGTGTGGAGTTGACCAACGAAAATGAGATTTCGTTGGGAAAAGTACCCAAGTTGTGGGCTTTATACCCAAAATAAATCATTGTTTATTCTATTTATTGTGTGAGGGCACATTCGATAAGCTAAAGGGGGCACCTAAGAAAATGATGGAGAGATATAAATATTAGTGACCTAAGTGAGGGTCAAATACACATGGCAACTCATTCTTATGATTACATTTTCCTTGGAGATATCTACCTCAGGAGGAGTCGCAACCTTGAAAGAAGAATATATTATGGTTTGTCTTATGTTGAAGAAGGTTGAGTATACTCACGAAAGGAGGCTGAGTTTCTATGTCAAGTTTGTGCCCTAGAAGAGGTTTGTCTGCATCAAGATAAGGAGCCAAATTATCTGTGTGAAGTTTGTTTTGTTTCTGTGCATAAGGGGAGAGGGTCGAGCCTTAAAAGAGGCCTAACGTGCCTTAGTTTACATTTCGTGGAGGGCTGCAAGGCCTAAAGAACAACATTGGTTTTATGTGGCAAGATTAAGCCCTGAAGGAGGCTAAAAATAGCCTCACTCTTGGACAACAAAGAAACGAGATATCTCAGGGATAGAGAAAGGGAAGTGGGATAGGTTTTGGGTCAATGTGGTGAACTTGAATGGTTACTGGGGTTGTCATAAATTTTGTTCACTAGAAGTGATGAATAATAAGGTTAAAGAGGACTAATATATAGTCCACTTGATGAGCTAAGTGACTATGAGTGTTGGATTGATTTAGGGTTGATTGTACAATGACATGGAAGGATCTTACTCAATGTGAGAAGTAGACTTGTGTTGGAGATGATGCATGCAAGGTATTTGGAGCATCAAAGACTCTTGTGAGTAGCTGAGTGCAGAGGCATTGAAGGTGCAATATCTCTGTGAGAAAGGAGTTAAAGGACTTGCCAAGTGCCCCAAGGACAAGAGGACTAATGTAACACCCTCCTCCCACATCTACCCAAAGTAACCATCCAACGGGGGTAAACATGCGACAAGAGGCTACTATGATTGGATTCAACTTTCTACGTGACCTTAAGGAAGTGGAATCGATAGAAACATAACACACATACATTCAACATTAGCTTCAGGACGCTCAGGAACCAATCCAACACTTCAGACAATTTTCCCTTGGATCCCACTGAGATTTTGGACAACTTAGGCCTCAGTCTCTCTCATTCTATAGGCATGACAGTGTCGAGAAACCCAAAGTCACTCTCATAGGCTTGCCTGCCAACGTCTAGAGACCCAATTTTCTAGTCTTATGCCAGTGTCCTCGTGATTTGAGCCACTCTTTCAAGCCCAGAGCCCATGTCACTGCCCAAAATGGAATGATAACTTAGGAGTAATAAAAGAAGAAGGAAACAATGATGCAAAAGAAATAAGTTAAACAAGACCTTAATCAAACCCTTTCTAGCCATGATAAGCATTTTGTCAAACATGTCGCAAGCATGTAATATATAGGTGTAACCATCATAATTAAACACAGGGATCTTGTACTTATTTGAGAATCACTAAAAACAATTGTTCCCTCATTTCCTTTGCTGTATGACCATCTATTAGACCATAGATACATTATCCATTCATTGACAAGTAAAAACATGTTGAGAGCCATACATAGCTGTTGTCATAAAACATATAAGTAACTAGTATAATAGAGATAGAAATATCCATGAAATCATAGCCATATGAACCACATATAATACAATATAATACTCATAGAAATATAAGGATAAATAACCTTTCATTAATGATGCAAAAACAAAACTTGGGATGGGACTTCCATGTTCCACCCATCCATAAAATGGTTGAGCCAAATCTATCTTCATCCATTCACCCCTATGTCATATTCCAAGCGTGAATGTGGGACTTAAACCAAAAGAACCAACCAGGGCATATCGAGACTAAACCACCTCACCCTCATCAATAGAAACCAAGCTCTACCGTAATCCATCCCGGATCACTAGGCCAACACAACTAACACATCGTAATGAGCTTTACCGTGATCTCCACTCGATCACTAGGCGAAACAAGCATGGATGTCGCCAGATTTCTCCACCTACACCATGAGGAATTTTTCTGCCTGCTAGTCTCTCGGGCTTTACCGCAATCCAAACACGGATCACTAGGCCCTAAACCGAGACCCACTCTCCAAGATTTATTGCATATCCCAAACCCGAGATTATTAGGCCCAACGAAGAGAAAACCACCTCTTGGCTTTACCATATATCCTGCCATTCACCAGCAAGGATTCCTAGGCCCACTGAGTCAACAAAATCATTGCTCTACGCAACCCATAGTCTGGCTCAATGGTCACTAGGCAAGCGGCTTTACTGTGATCCACAGTCTGGTTCAGGGACCAGTAGGTCATGTTCTCTATCATGCGGAGATCCACCCCACCTGGCTTCAAATCCATCTGACAATCCAGCTCAACCAAAACATGCAATGCTAGGCTAAAAACATTGTTATACCTGGCAAAACCCACGCCACAACAACAAAAGAACTACATGCAATGCCATGCATGCCAAATCTAGCAAGGAAAATACACATGTAAATCAGTACCTACAGAGAACCATGTTGTAGTTGCTTGATCCTACTCTTTCTTGCTTGCTCCTTCCTTCTTCTTGCCTTCTTTGCCTTTCTTGATCCCATGCATAAGCATAGCATAAGCTTGAGCCAAGAGCTTACATTGACTAAGATCTTGCCAAGTGATCCCCATAAATTGTTTTATAAATGAGGCCTATATTCTCTTCATTTTCCATTATTTCCCTTCATTTTCCTCCTCACATGCAACATGTGAACTTTCACCTTCATTTTCTCCTAATTTTATTTATTTTCATAAATAAATGTGCCAAAAATGTCATTTTGCCTTTCCAAAGCCTTAGCCATTGCCTTTTCCAATTTCCTTCGCCATAAACAACCAAATGAACACCCCCTAGGATGTCCTGCCCAACATTTAGCTTGGAATAAGTGTCCCATCAACCATGGCCTTATATATTTTTACATGGACTTTTCACCAAGGCTCCGATAGAAGTAAGAAGTATCCTTCGCCCCAAACAGAGGAAGAAGAGCGGTAAGAGCAGGGTGACGAATATCAGCAGGAGAGCACTCCCTTCCGAGTGAAGCAGTACAGGGAGCAGGAGAAGGAAGGACCACACAAGAAGACAATAGCCACTAAGTCATCGCTAGATCCAATTACCTTGACGGAGGGCGACTTGGATGATATTGGTGATAAGGCAAAAGCATGCACTGACCACCATACAGACGGGTCTGCGCGAGCTAGAGATCGAAACAACTAGACTCTAGGAAGGTGCAGTACAAAGCAGCGCTGCATCAACTAGTTTGGCACTAGGGACCACTCAAGTAGCAAAGATGGTTCGGTCAATGGATCTCCAGGCAGTTGTGCTGCCTGATGGAGCTTTGAGCGCAGAGGCAACCGCTGACAAGGATATTGTCAGCACTTTGATTAATGTGGGCCTCAACTTGGCCGCGCTCCCCAGTGAGTTCCTTCACATGTTGCAAGCAGGTGTGATTGATGTAGGAGCATGAGACTTGGAGGGAAAAGACTTCAAACTTATTCCAAAAATACAAAAGAAATCTACAAGCAAAGGAGTGGGATCCTTTAGCCATCAATTTCCATGTTTTTCTAGTTTAGCATAGAGATAGAATCTAGGAATAAATCATGATGTAATAAATGTTAAATAGTTAAGCCATACTGGAAGTTCTCGAGGAGAATACCTCACTAAACAGATAGGATTAGTTAAGCATAGTGGAGGTTCTTGAGGAGGATGTCTCGCAGAACTGATAGTTGCAATAAATTAAGCCTCTGTTTTAGGATCTGGTTGTTAGCACGAACCAATATATATGTAAGTTTGATGTTATTGTAAAAAGGGATTTTGGACCGCATGCTTTTATCGCATATTTCTCAAAGGAAGAGAGGATTTCTCTGTGTGTTGGTCGATCTCGGAGGTGTGGTGACCTACGAACCCTTTTTGTGCATCTGAACTTGTATTTGCCTATTAAAATGGTATTTATAATAGTGATTCGGCCTTGTTTTCCAACGAATACTTCAATTGAAGCCTGTTGGAATATGTTTCCTTTATATCAGCATGCCCTGTTTCCTCTATATGTGTTGTTGAGTTCCGTAGGCAAAACTCTGGTTTACACTGGAAAACCGTGAAAACTTAGTCGGAATTGAGTTCCAGACTTGAAATCGTATTAAATATGGCTGATACCCTTATCGGGTCCGCAAACATTATCACATCACAGTGTTTGAGCGGAGAGGGACTAACCCTTTGAAGTGCCAAAGTTCGAAGTGCGATGTTCAGATTCGAAATATTATAAGGGAGGTTTTATCATCTATCAAGTCCGCAGGCTTATCGCATCGCAAGTCTTCGACGGGAAGAGCTTAGCAAGGGAGTATTGGAATCGCCGATTGCGATTTCCGATAACTCCATGTGTTATCGCATCAGAAAGGGCCATTATTTTATTGTTATGTTCCATGGGGATTTCCGATAGTGTTATTCCATTTTATGGAGTAAAGCCCCCGCCAATAGTGTATTTGTGTATTAACGCTTTCCTTTGGAAAAATCCCGCCGATAGTGTATTTTCATGTGAAATAGCATTACGGCAATAAAACCCTGCCAATAGTGTATTTCCATCTGAAATCACATTATGGAAGTTTAAAATCACTGATAGTGTATTTCATGCTCAATTGTGTTAATTCCATTCAAAAACCCCGCCAATAGTGTATTTCATAATTCTCATGGAATTACAGCTCCAATAGAGGAAAAGAGGCTATGTTGTGAAAATTTCTCTCGATAACAAGGGTTGGGGCGATTAATGGAAAAGGACTGCTGATAGTGGGAAAGAAGGGGTAATTTATAAACAATCAGTCTAGAAATAGATGACTAATACTCCGGTGGAAGAAGAAGAAGGAACTTCGTCAAATTTAGAAGAAATTGTAGCAGGATCTGCATGTTTTTCAGTATCGCCTGCACCCAGGCCACTAGTGATCGCATAGATTAAGGCTCAAGAGTAGCGCGCACTGAGCATGATCAGCGAGTACAAGGTCAACAACGAACAGATGTTCATGGAGAAAAAAACAGTGCTGGAAGCATGGAAGAAAGTTCAGGCAAACGAACAAACTGCAGCTGTGGTGGCCGAGGCATGCAAAACAATCCCTGAACTGCATATCCCGGAGGAAGCACCGATGGGCATGAAGATCAGGAAGTTGGCTGCAGGTGTGCGCAGCGCGAAGATGGAAGTGGCCAAGGTTCAGTTTCAACTGAACCTAAAGATTATGGAGTTAGAGTTGAAGTCACAACCTTTAACTCCACTAGAAGTTAGAGAACAACGCGAAGCAGCTGTAAAGGATGGAGTCGCAATAGTAGATGCCGCGATGGCGGATTGCACCACGCTTTTTGAGCAATCCATGGAGGTAGTCATGGCGCTGCAGGAAGATCCTACCTGAAGAGGATAAACAAAAAAATCCAGTGAATTGCAGCAGTTGTATGATGAAGCAAGAGCGACGGTGTGCATCGTCACCATATCACAACGATTTGCCAAGTTGCATGAGTCAAAAGAGTTGCACGAACAGGTGGAGGCAACGCAAAGGAAAGAGGTGGTCCTAAAGGAAAGATTGGGGCCTTAGTTGGATGAGGCCTATGTTATCTCTGCCACCGTTGAGGAAAAGTTGGCAAGCCTGTCGAGAACGCAACAAAAGATAAAGGAAGACAACATAGGACCAACAACAGAGCATTTGGTGGAGCAAATCAAACAGGCAGCCACGTAGAGTGCAATTGAGGTAGCAATAGCACAAGTAGGGTTGGGAGGTCTCCGTTGTAAAATCTTTGCACTAGCAGAGTGACTCGAGGGCGAGTCACGATATTTGTGTTGGTGGCCTGTTGGGACAGGGTCCCCTAGGGTCAATTTTGGGGGAAAAGCCCAAGTTTTGGGGTAGAAAGCCCTAATTTTGTGGTATAAAGTGTAAAGTCTCCAAATTGTGGTTGTGGAGTGCGTAGATAGTAAAGTGTCATAAAGGGTTTTACCCTTCTTTTATGTAAGTTGTGTCGGCTTTAGTAGATCTACCCATGGTCCGCGGATTGTATAAAAGGGAGAGTCTTAGAGAGTTTAAGGGATAATAAGTAATGAAAAAGACGAATGTAATGGGTCGGTAGAAGAAAGAGAGAAGAAGTCTTGGAGTAGAAGAGAGGCTCTGCAGCTGTGTGAGTAAAGGCCTAGAGCAGAGTCCGCAACTGAGTGCGCGGACCCCTGCAGCTGTGTGCGCAGGAAAGTCTTGAGTCTGTAAGCAGAACTGAAGTATTAATAGAGAGATAATTCCAGCAATTCCTATGTTTTGGCTATTTATTTATGTTATGAATGAATGTGTTATTATGTTATGATGAATGATGGGTTTATGAATTAATATTGTATTGATGTGCGATTTTACATGATTTATATTTTCATATGAATGCAAGTAATAATAACTATTTACGCGAAGAATATCTTGTTGCATGTTAAAGTTATTAACATTTAAGCTGGTCTGGGTAAATATGGAATTAAGGGTAATCACAGAGGCATGTAAGTGGTGGATTCACCTGTTTAGGATCCACGAAAGATAGTCGTGAACGTTCACGGAGGTATAGACTCTAATTAAGGGAAGTTATATTGATAAGCCCTAATCGCTTATCGATCTGCACAAAGGCAGGTTTAGGGCATAAAACAACTTGATGCTCATCTCTAGGTGCGGAAACTTGGTTCCAACATCCCCCCATACTGCTTCGAGTGAGACTTCAGCCCGTGTTCCGCGAATTGATGCCAAAAGGGCCAATAGTGTAGGAATTTGTTTGGCAAACTTAACTCTGAACCTAGGTGAGGACCCACTAAGCCAACAGTTCACCAGAAAATTATAGCTATGAAGAGCATAAATCTATTTAATTTTATATAAATTTTGATTTTAAACCTGTTTAGCAAAGAACCTTTTGCATTGCCACTAGTTTGGTTTCCCTAAGGATAAACCAAGGTTATGCATTAACACTCTAAGTATATAATTTAATGGAATATTAATAGAACCTTCAAGTAAAAAAATAATAGT
>APFE031568529.1:23599-43037 GCA_000404065.3 Pinus taeda
TCTCAAATCAACCAAAGCTTTCCATTTCTTAAAAGTATCAAATACATCAGATTTATTCTTAATACAATAAATCCAAGTTTTTCTAGTTGCATCATCAATAAAAGTAACATAATAACGAGAGCCGCCGAGAGATGATACCTGAGCAGGTCCCCATACATCTGTATGCACAAGCTCCAATTTTTCATTCTTCTTTTCTTTCCCAACTCTGAGAAATCTGACTCTCTTCTGTTTTCCATAAATGCAATTCTCACAGAAGTCCAAATCAACATTCTTCAACCCCGACAACAAATTCCTTGAGTGAAGAATCTTCATCCCTTTTTTCACTCATGTGTCCAAGCCTATGATGCCATAATGCTGCATCTGCTCCTTTGGAAGTTAAAGCATTAACAGAGTTAGAAATACCATTGCATAAATACAATGTACCAACCTTTTCGCCTTTTTCTATTACCAGGGCTCCTTTGGTTACCTTCCAAGCTTTATCTGTGAAAGTTGTCACACAACCTTCACCGCCTAACTGCCCTGTTGAAATCAGATTTTTCTTTAGATCTGGAACATGCCTTACCTCCTTTAGTAGCCATTGGTTTCCATTCTGTTGTTTTACAAGAACCTTACCCATTCCAACAATTTTACAAGGTTTATCATCACCCAAATGAACTTGTCCAAAATCTCCTTGAACATAGTCATGAAAGTATTTATTATCAGGTGTGGCGTGGAATGAGGCCCCTGAATCTACCACCCAGGAATCAGTAATATTTTCGAAAGAAATAATCAAAGCATCTTGTAACACCTCACCTGTCACATTTGCTTCTTGATTGTTTTCTTGCTGTGAATCTCCTTCTTTTCCCTTCTGAGATCTACAGTCTTTCTTTAGGTATCCTTTATTTCCGCATTTCCAGCACATTATCCCCGATCTGGACTTGGATCTGCCTTTCCTTGATTTACTGTGATATCTGGAGCTCTTTCCTCTTTCCATTTTTCTTCCCCTAGACTCTGCACTCAAAGCATTTCCTGATGTATCACCGGAGCTTTTTCGTTGCATTTCCTCACTAAGGATGGCACCGACAACATCATCAAACTTTAAAGTACTAGATCCAGACACAAAGTTACTAATGGCCATTACTAAACCATTCCAACTTTCTGGAAATGAGCACAATAATAATAGAGCTCTAACTTCATCATCAAAGTTTACTCCTACAGAACATAACTTACTTGTAACAGTTTTAAAATCATTTAAATGATCTGCAACAGATCCACCTTCCGACATCTTCATATTAAATAAACGTTTCATAAGAAATACCTTGTTTGAGGCCGAGGGTTTTTCATATAGTTTCTCCAACGTCTTAATCAAACCCTCTGTCGTTGTTTCCTTCGAAATGTTGAAGGCGACCGATGCTGCAAGGCACAACCTTCCGAGTGCCTTTCTATTGAGAAGGTTCCATTCTTCATCGTCCATATCCTTTGGCTTCTTTGATTTTCTGCCCAATGGTAGGTATAGATCTTTCTGATATAGATAATCTTCCATCTGCATCTTCCACAGTGAGAAGTTTTGGCCGTTAAATTTCTCGACCCTAAACTTACCATTTTTCGTCATTGCTCCCACTCGAACTAGGAACCCTTCTTTCCTGCGAGTTTATCAGCCAAATAGACCTTCGGCTCTGATACCTATTGTTAGAATATTATATATTACGGAGCAATGGAACACATAAAATATTGCAGAAATATAAACACAGAAAAAACACACAAAACAAGAGAGACACAGATATACGTGGTTCACCCAGTTTGGGCTACATCCACCCCGAACAGTCAGTCCTTCCTTTCTATTATCCAGCAAAATGAAGAGACACAACCTACAGCAAATCCGCAATAATATCCTTTGTTTTCTCTCACAGTCTCACCTCTTTGTTTCTCGCTCACACATAGAATACACATCTATATCACAGCCTCAAATACAATGCCCTCATACAAAGAGAGGGGTTTCCTTCTAGGGAAAAAACCCCTAAACTAAACATAAGTTCTACCGTCAGATCATCCGCCTAATGAACGGCCCAGATTGACTAGAAATTACTATACTTTTACAAGACAAATTTGCATCTGTTTTTAGCTTCGGGGGCGCTGCCCCCGAGCCCCCGCTGGCCCTCGGACCCCCCAGCCGGGGGGGATCGGTCCCCCCGCACCCCCCTGCGTGGAGGGGTGTACAAACTTCCTGGGGTATACATCCGGCTGAAACAAAGGCCTCTGAACAATCATGCTCCACACACAACATTAAGGAATAATATTACCCTATTGGAAGCTATGAAGGCTAGTACATGAGATGGACCACACTATGTCAAAAAAGGGACCAAGCAGTGCCATAGCTCACAAATAGCTTTCATATATTATGCACCAAGATGGGTATCAAGGAATCTTAGCAACATCTAGTCCTCAAGTACCATGTCTAAATGGATAGACACGTCTAGAAAAAATGGATGTCTTAGACTTCTTGTCGTTTGGTGTAGCATACTAATATGTTGTAAAAAAATGAGAAAACATTTAAATAGAAAAAGTGAGAATTTGGATCTGTGAATCCTTCGTAGAAAAAGCAAGGCAAGGGCATCCCCAAATCGCAAAAAAAAAGAAATGTCCAAGGTGGACCACTCTAAGACAACCCATCAAAAATGCAAACAAAAAATGGTAACTGGAAGACAAATAAAGACACAGGAAAGTTGTGTGAGTTCCATAAGAGCCCCACTTATAACACCAATGAATGTCATGCAAGGAAATTACTGGTGGTCAATCTAAATGGCTCAGATTTAGACATAGGTTTTGACTTTGAACTAGACTTGGACAACTAGAGTCAAATACTTAATGTGGAACCCAATGCCATTGTTTCCACCTCCAAGGTCCAACAATGTGATCTCGAAGATTTGGAGGTGAGTGCCTCTTCCACTCATAAATATGGGTGAAAGGGTGATCCGCTCAATTTCATTTTCAATAGCAAGAGTGAAAATAACCTCATCTTAGTACACGTCATAAAGCGGCCAGGCCTGGCGACAACACCATACTTGAAACCATAAACCATCAAGTGGCTCCACCAAGGGTGAGTTCTCTGATTCAGCTAAAAGTGTTACCTACCTTACATCATCAAGCCTTTCAAGGATGACATATTGTGTGATGTTTCCCCCCTTGAATTTTGTGATGCTTGTTAGGCTAATGATACTTGTGAAAGTGTCATGCTATGTATGAGTATAGAATTCATATTGTTATTATTTCATTGGGCAGACAACTATATAGGATAAGCAAGATTTCCCGGCCTACTGCCACTTCTTTGATCTCTCCTAAGTAATGAAATGAGGTCATCTCCCAAACTAGGAAATTTTTCTTCTTCCTAATTTTCTCTCAAAGTAATGAGAAGATTGTGGCAACATTCATGGCCCCCACACAGTGTTCCTTCCCATAACAAAGGTGAGTGGATAAGGTCATGGAATAATATAGATACATCTTCTCCTCATCGATGAGCGTACCTATGCATTGTCAAGGCAAGCATTCAAACGATCTAATCCTGAGTGAAATTCTACCCAATGGGCTAACCTACCATTGGTCTCTTCTGGAAAGCAAGGAAATCAAGTAGTAGATCCAAGATATTCTACAAAAATGGCACATCTAACCAAGTTCCTCACCCTAAATTGTACTTGTGCAGAAGAAACATGCGACCAAAGACTCTGCATTGATTACTGTGATCTAAACAAAATCACAGTCAAGAATAGGTACCTGATTCCTTGGATGAATGACCTTCATGAATAGCTCAAGGGGGGGAAGAAATTTGTAAGATTGGTTTGAAGCCTAGCTATCACCAAGTCCAAATAGAACCAACTTATGTGTAGAAGACCACTTTGAGGGTCTTTTTGAAAGTTTGGTCATTCCCTTTGGTTTGAAAAATGCCCCAAAAACTTTCATGAGGCTAATGGATGACATCTTGTAGCTTTTCACCAACTCTTTCATGGTTGTATATTTGGATTATATCCTCATCTTCAACAAGAGTTGTGCAATGCACTTGCACCATATTCAATAGGTCTTTCACACTCTATGTTAGCACAAGCTTTGTGCTAACTTTAAAAATTCTCCTTCAAGATGGAAAAGGAGGCTAATATCTAGGATACATTATTGATGAGAAATATGTGCATGTGGTTCTATCCAATATCCAAGCCATTTGAGATTGGCCAACCTCAATGACTCTAACAAATCTTTGCAACTTCTTGGGCCTTGCTAATTTCTACCAAACATTCTTGTTGGGTTTCTCTTATATTGCTTGCACTTAAGTCAAGTTACCAAGGGTGGGGCAAAATAAAAGTTTGTTGTTCTATCATAACAAAAGGAATTCGATGAATTGAAACACTACCTTTGCTCTACAATAGTACTCACCTTGAAAAACCTGCAACAACCATTTGAGATTGAGACAAATGCCTTTGACTATGTCATTGGTGTAGTCCTCATTCAACAAGGACATTCAATGGCATATCATAGTGATACAGCCCCTGATACTATCTAGATATAACCAACCTATGATAAGGATATGTATTCCATTATGTAGGCTTGTTGGTAATGGAAACATTATATTCTAGGGAAGGAGATGATCATCCACGCGAATAATAGGAATCTTTAATTTATGTAGACAAAAGGGAAGTTATAGAATAACTGCCATCAAAAATGGTTCAAATATTTGGAAAAATTCCATTTGAACATTAAATAGATGAAGGGTATCACCAATCACATCGTAAACTGCTTCATTCGGCCCCCAGTTTTGGCACTAATCACTCTTCTCAACTCTTATGGGCATGAGACCTCTAGTTGGCCACTACTATACAACAATGACTTGGAATTCACTACCACATACCAGATGTTGATGGCAAGAAAGTAAGTTCAAAACTTCCACCTCTAGGATACATTATTGTGCTCCTTGGGACACCTTTGTTTTTTTTCAAGATAGCATTCCAAGTTGATATAGGATGTACATTTACAGTCTAGTAGCATGAAATTTGGTGTGGAGAAGATAGTGGTAGTACTGTAGAAGTGTTTTTGTTGTCCAAAACTTTGATGGGATGTTTATACATATATTAGATCTTGCACCACCTACACCATTGCCAAACCAACCATTTAGAAGCAAGGCTTGTACACCCCTCTTCCTACTCCTAACTAGCCTTGGGAATCCATCTCAGTGGACTATATTTCTATCCTTCCTTCTATCAAGCATAGTAATGACTGTGTTTGTGGTTGTTGACGGATTTTCTAAAATGGTGATCTTAATTTCCTACAAAAAGAGTAGCATAACAAAAGCCACTACCAAGGTCTTCTTCGAATATATGTGGGTACATTTTTGGATCCCACAAACCATCATATTAGATTGGGATAGTAGGTTCCTAATTGCATTCTAGTCGATCCTCTGGTCATTTTTGGACACCAAGCTCACCAAATAAATTGTCCTCCACCCCTAAACTAATGGCCAGACAAAATTCATTAATAAGATGATCATGAAAATTTTGTGCATGCACAACTCCAATCATACATGCACCTGGGATAAGGGTTCCCCCTATGTTCAACATAGCTACAATAGAGCTCTCCATAGCTCAACTGGCCACAACCCCTTTCAGGTGGGATTGGGATTTCAACCATTGGGTCTCATTAATGTCGCATTATGCTTTGAACCACAAAGCTAGAATATCCTCATGTTTAATTTGAAGTTGAAAAGTCTACCAATTTTATTAAATGAATTTACCCTATCCATTAGTAGGTCCATGATATCTTACAAACAGTCAATACTAAGTATAAACAACAATATTATCAACATTGGGTGCCACATAAGTTTCAAGTAGGAGACAAGGTTTGGTTGCATATGAAGAAGGATTGCCTTGCACAGGCCCATTGGAAGCTTTTTGACCATTCTGATATGGACCTTACACCATTAGAAATGTTATAGGCGATAATGATTTTAAGCTAAGTAACCCCCCCCCCCCCTTTTCCTACACCCAATCTTCAATATTGATTGCCTTCGGCTATATTTTCCACCATTGTTGGACACATTAGAAATCATAGAGCAATTGGAACTAATAGAGATTAACCCATATTGCATTGAGCATTCCAGAACTGATCATAACATGGACAGATAGATTAAGAGCACTCACAAATAGATTATCCAACCGTATTCGATTATCAAATCAAGCTAGCTCCTACACCAAGGTAAGTGGCTCATCAGGGGCCAAGTTTAGCAGAACTTTCCCAATATCATGGAAGGACTCAATGTAATGGAGACCACTTCTTCCTTAGGGGAGAGGACTGATCTAGGTGGATATCAATGGCCACCCACCAATTCCAATGGATTAGAGCACAATTTTCGTATTTTGGCATTTTTCTATTTTTGGTAGTCTTGGGGTCCTAAACTTTTAGAGTTGTTTTGAGGCCCTAAACAAAGTTTTTTAGGGAAACAAGGCAAATATATTTGTAAACTATCATTCATAGTCATAAAATGTAATCCTTAGATAGACCTTTCCAATGAGTTATGGTGCATTCCAAACAGAGATCATATGTCAAAGTCACAACCCCAAGAAGTTGACCTTCCAACTTACCCCATCGGGGCCCATAATCCTTTGGCACTCCATCTCATAGGGTTAGTTTTTTAGATGTTTAAGGTTTATTAGTGCTTCTTCATGATAAAAATTCCTCTGGGCCCCATTGTAATATAGTGGAGCAAAGGCACGTAGCCATCACATCTCTTATCATAGATAAGCTACCTTTCTTATATTTCATTTCATTCCCTTTATAATTTTGAATCAGTGGCATTAAAGTGGTATGTTATTTAATTGTTTTTTGTGCATTTCGTCAACGAGGTTGGGGTATAAGGAGTTGAGACTCAAATTACCTGACCCTTTACAAGATCATCCTCGTTGATCCCAACGACCTCCCATGGTAAAAGAAAAGAAAATTGAGGGAGTAAGAGATCCTATCAAAATGTTGCTCAAAGAAGCCATTGGGAAACAAATGAATGCAATGATGGATATATTTTACCAAATCCTTCAACGAATGCCAATAGGAAATGCATCTTCATCAAGTGGCCACTTTGGAGGCGCCACCTCCTTTAAGGTACAAGTTAATTTTGATATTATTATATTTTAATGTTAGATAGATGCAAATGCTCTAGACAAATGGTTAATGGGAATATGAAGAAATACATGGGAAAGTGGTGTGAGTTCCATAAGATCCCCACTCATAACACCAATGAATGTTGCACAAGCTAGTTGTTGGTGGTTGAGCTAAAAGCCTTAGAGTTAAACACAGGTTCCAAATCTAAACTAGACATGGACAAGGGTAAATATATCATCGATGCAAAAGTAAGCGCCATCATTTCCCCACCAAGGTCCAACAAAGTGAATCCAAAGATCCGAAGGAAGGTGAGCACCTCTTCCACTCACAAACATGGGACAAGGGTGCTCCATTGTGTCTCATTTTAGATAGTGAGATTCAAAAGAACCTCATCTTAGCAGAGGTATTTAAGTAGTTGGGCTTGCTGACAACACCACACAGAAAACCATATGCCATCAGGTGGCTCCAATAAGGGTGAGATCTCTGCATCAACCAACAACGTCTCCTTCCCTACAACATCAAGCCTTTCAAAGGATGAGGTATTGCGTGATGTTTCTCTGCTTGATGTTTGTGATGTTCTCTTAGGACAACCATACTTCTGGAAGTGTCATGTTGTGTATGAGTCTAAACCTCGTAGTTTTATTACTACTTTAGGTAGAAAAATATACAAGATACTTGAGGTAGCCCCTCTTATTTAAATTTCAGTAAGGTCATCTCTAAGACTAGGAAATTTGTCTTCTTATTGATTCTCTCTCAAATTAAGGAGAATATTGTGGCCACATCAATGGCCTCCACATAGGGCTCCTTCTCATAGCAGAGGCAAGTGGATAAGGTTATGAAAGAATACTAGGACATGTTCTCCTCACCCACAGGGGTACCTCTACACTATTAGGTCAAGCATTCAATCAATTCAACCCTCGGTGCACCTTTCTCCAATGGGTTGATATATTGTAGCTGTCTTCTGGAAAATGAGGAAATCAAATGGTATATCCAAGAGCTGCTAGAAAAAGGGCACATTTGACCAAGTTCGTTACCCTATGGAATCCCAATTGTACTCATTCAAAATAAAGATGGAGCCTGGAGACTCTGCATTGATTATTGAGCTTTGAAAAAAATCATCGTTAAGAACAAGTACCTGATTCCCTAGATTGATGAACTTCTTGACCAACTCAAGGGGGCCAAGTAATTCAGTAAGATTGATTTGAAGTTTAGATATCACCATAGAACAAACTAACGTGTGGAAGACCGCTTTCAAGTATAAGGAGGTTCTTTTTTAATGGTTGATCATTCCCTATGGTTTGAATAAAGCCCCAACAACTTTCATGAGGTTGTTGGATGACATCTTGCAACATTTCAGTAAATGTTTTGTGATTGTATATCTAGATGATATCCTCATCTTCAACAAGAGTTGAGAAGAGCACCTACAACATATTTGGCATTTCATTCACACTTTTCAATAGCATAAGCTATGTGCTAACTTGGAAAACTAGTCCTTCAACATAGACAAGGTCTAATATCTAGGATACATTATTGATGAGAAAGGTGTGTAAGTGGATCCAACTAAGATCCAACTCATTCAAGATTTGTTGGCCCTAATGACTCTAATAGCTCTTCAAAACTTCTTAGGCCTTGCTAATTTCTATTGAAGATTCATGTTGGGGTTATCTTATATCAGTGGCCCTAAATTCAAGTTACCGAGGGAAGAGAAAATGCAATTTCTTTTTGTCTGAGTCACGACATAAGGAATTCAATGAACTAAAACATTGCTTTTGCTTTCCACCATTGCCCACCCTGCTAAACTTGCAACAACCATTTGAGATTGATATAAATTCCTTAGACTATGCTATTGGTACAATCTTGATTCAACAAGGACATTCAGTGGCCTATCTTAGTGAGACACTCTATGTTACTATCTGGAGATACCCCATCTATGATAAGGAGATGTATTCCATCGCGCATGCTTACTAGCAAGGGAAATGTTATATTTTGGGGAAGGAGACAATCATGCACATGAATCATATGCCTCTTCAATTTATGTATACATAAGGGAAGTTATGTAATGACCTACATTAGAATTGGTCTACATACCTACAACAATTCCATTTGAACATTAAATACAAGAAGGGTGGCACCAATCACATCGTAGACTAGATCAGTTGACCCCTAGTTGTGGCACTGACCATTGTTCTCAACACTTGTAGGCATAAACATGGCCACATCTATACAACTATGACTCAAAATTCACTACCACATACAAGATGTTGATGGTAGGCAAGAAAGTTCCAAACTTCCACCTCCAGGATGCAATACTATTCTACCTGGGACACCTTCGTGTTCCTTCAAGCTAGCATGCCAAGCTAATATAGGATTCACATTATAGTCAAGTAGCAAGGCACTTTGGTGTGGAGAAGAAAATGGTAATGGTGCAGAAGTATTTTATTGGCATAAAATTCAATAGTATGTTTGCAAGTATATCAAGTCACGCACCGCCTGTGCCATTGCCAAATCAACAATTAAGAAGCAAGGTGTGTACATCACTTTACCTACTCCTAACCGGCCTTGGGAATCCATCTCGATGGACTATATGTATGGCCTTCCTTCTACCAAGCATGGTAATGACTATGTGTTTTTTGTTGTCGATAGATTTTTTAAGATGGCCATCTTGACTTCCTACAAAAAGAGTATCATAGCAAAAGTCACTACCAAGATATTCTTCGAATGCGTGTGGGTACATTTTGGGATCCCATAAAACATCATATCAGATTGGGATAGGAGGTTCCTAAGAATATTCTAATTGAGCCTCTGGTCATTGTTGGACACCAAGCTCACCAAATCAATTCCCTTCCACCCCCAAACAGATGGCTAAACATAAGTTGTCAACATGATGATTGTGCACATTTTGTGCATGGAAAACTCCAAGCATCCATGCACCTGGGATGAGAGTCTCCCCTATGTTCAACACATCTACAACATAACTCTTGATAGCTCAAATAGTCATAGCCCCTTTTAGGTGGGCATACGATTTCAACCAATAGGTCCCATTGATGTTGCACTACCCCTTACAACCACACAACCAAAATATAAAAATGTTCAATATGAAGTAAAAAAAGCTACAAAGTTTATTGGATGAATTCAGTACATTCACCAATAGGTCCATGATATATTTCACAAATCCAATGCTAAGTATAAACGAGGAAATGATAAGCATTGGGTGCCACACAAGTTTCAAATGGGATACAAAGTTTGGTTGCATTTGTAGAAAAAATTCCTTGGAATGGAGAGGAATGAGAGAGTCCTCATAATCATCGCATCACATCATTGTATCTCTTATTTTTGTACTTAGCTTCTTGGAGGAACTCGCTAGGGTTTCTTCATGAACCCTACATGGAATTATGAAGTCTAGAGGAAATATATTCATTTAGAGATTTATCTTGTGAAGTAAATTATAGTTATGATCACTCTTATTTATCTCTCTTGGCTCTTCACTTGTTTTTTATCTATATCTCTCTCTTACAGTTGATGGGGTTTCTTGGTCTCGTTGGAGAATATTGGAGAACCTTAAAAGTATAGGATTAAGGTTTATCCCTTAGAGGCTTGATATTACGGTATTATGATAAAACCCTAGGGTATCTTTTTTCAAGTACAATAATAGAAGAGGACATATTTCCTTGGAGGATGTCTTGAAGTGATTCTTTCATAATGGAGCACCTTGTTTGAGATAGTTTTTTCATCTTTTCCCTAACTAAGGTTTTGGAGAACTAGTAGATTTCTACTAGTCTCACAAGAAGGCTATGGTATATACATGTACTTCATCTTAAATATATAAATGAAGCTTTCAATTTTCAAAAACTTTCACATCTTCCATATTTCATTTTCATCCATATAGGTTCTTTGTGCATTGTTATTTACAACTGTATATGTCTTGATAATTTGAAATAAGTAAAAGGAAAATTCTTAAGTTATTTGACATCATCATTGAATAATATAAGAGTTGTTTTGTCGCTTCCATACTTGTTTTTTTCTACTGTTATAATTCTTATAAAAGTAAATTTATAGATCTGGTTTAAGGGGGATAAGTGGCCCTAAAGGGTTGAAACTTTTATAGGTTGTTTGGTACCTTTTCTCCTTGGATTTCCTAGAAGTTTGGACTATTAGAAACTGAAATCTTGTATTCATTTCACCATTTTTTTATATTCTATTTTATAAAAGCCCTTAGGATGAAAATTTATAGTTTTATGATCTATGAAACCTCTAGTCAAATGTGTAATTTATGTTTTGCATTAAAGTCAAGAGTACAAAAATTTATGAAGTTATTCTCTAGAGTTGAGAAGTTGTTCTACAATAAAGCAACTCGAAGTTTATCCATTACTGACAACAAAGGTATAATAATGATGATGGGTTGTTTGGATATGGCATGATGATCCATTCAAGGAAGATAATCCTACTAAGTTACTTTTTTTTATTTTTAATGGTATATTGTCCAATGTTTGCTTTATTTTCAAAATTCCCATTCATTTAAATTTGATTCTTAATTTTAATTTTTAAAAGTATAAAATTGGCAAGATTACCTATTGTTGACCCAAGCTTTCATATGCCTCAAGATGTAAGAATAAATGGGCTATATTCAAGTACACACTTTCCAAGATGCATGGAAGGTTACCCAAAGGATGAATGAGTTAGTGTTTTGAGCACTTTAATCTTTGAATCATATTTGTGTACTATCTTTGATTCCCTAACACTCCATTGGATACAATTGGGGGTGGTAAAGGCATCAAGTTGGATGCAATTCACCCAACAATGCGTCAAATAATTGAGACAATGGGAGCAACTATTTGAGATGAGGACTTCGATTGGTTGGCCATTGGAGAGAATCCTAGACAGAGATTTCATAGTAACATTGGAGGAAATGATAGAGTTTTTGTATACTTGGTCAATATCTTAGGAGTTTCTTTAGTGTTTTATTTGACAATGTTCAGTCATTTATTCCATTATCCATCATCCATGAACACAAAACTTATAACCTTTATGCTATTTGATGTTCATTATTTGTTTCTATTTTGCATCTAGATTTAACATTAAGTTTTGACTATTTAGTACTTAGGTGAGTTTATGTTTTTTTTCTAGAGTTTTTTTAATAATATGAATCATACTTGATACTATGTTGTGAAAATTTGAACATTTTATGCATCTTTTAATTGCCAAGCTATATATGAGTTTGTTCCTATATTTTTCTAGGATTCCAAATTGACTCTCCATTTTGGGTTTAAAGAGTTGTTGCTGAGTCCAAGTCATGTGAATTTGGTTTAAGCATTCAATACTAAATGATAAGCTTGAAGGATAACACCAATGTTAACTTGCTCTTGTAGTGTAATCCAATTTTGAACACGGTCATGATTAAATCCTTCTGGAGTCAACTTTACAAAAGCTAAATGCTTCAACATTAAGCAATATTGCTCCAAAAGGTGTTAAAAGTCTAAAATGTAACTTTACAATATGCAAGTCTATATTCTCAGAAAATGTTTTCTTCTAAACAATAATCAGATAGTTATCTTCATGATCAGTTTCACATTAGTAAAGTGGTTGGATGTTAATTTCCATATGAGAGTGGTAAATATGATGACAGTCCACAAGCAAGTGTAGAATACCTACTAAGTGAATTGATTGGATAGATCTATATTATAGTGAAAAACAAGGATTCCATAATTTCCATCGCAGATGTCGATGGAATGAAGTTTGAGAATTATTTTTGACACTTCCCTTTCCTGCAACTACTCAAGTTAAGGGAAGATATATATAATAATAAAAATTAAAATACTAAAGTTGGAATGCTTTTATATAACTTTTAGATGTTGACAATCGGGACTATTCTAGACTGTAATGAACAAACTTCATATATGCAACGAAATATTCAGAATATTTGAAATATAAAAGTATCCATTATAGGACAAGGATTATTTATATAGGAATAATTATTGTATAAGAGATATGAGATGGTTACAAATGAGGGCTCACTTACATACCTAGGTAGGTGCCCCTTCATGAACAATCATGTACTTTAAGACATGCCTCTTCAGTAACTAATTATTATTTAATAAATTATTATTATTATTTATGTTATTTATATATATTATATCCACAACATTTCCTTCCTCTTCATAAAAGCTTTGTCCTCAAAGTGTATTCCTGACAAGTTGTGTCATCTATTCTTTGTCTTACAATCTATTCGTATGTTTCAGAGTTCTTTGAGTTGTCATCTTCGATGATACAAGATGATAAGATCCTTTGAGTGATAAACAAAATTGTCAATCTAAGAAGGGACTTGACCATCTTAAATCAATCTTCTATGGAACTTAGCAATTATTTAACAATTAGGATAAATTGTTATCGTAAGACTAGATTGTGCAGACATCAGTATTCTTTGAAACATAAGTCTGTTGTTTTTATTCTAAGTGATACATATACATATACTAATTGAGATGTCTTTTCTTTTTATTCATATGTCAATAAGGATTTCTTGTGATTTTATTTCCCCTTATCGTGAGTGTGGAAATTTCTTGATTTACTTCAGGTGATAATGTTGTTGAGTTGGTTACATAATCTTCACTTGGAATTTTCATCATCTAAATTGAAACATATCAATATGTTTTTACCTCAATTGGTTTTTCATCTTCTTGAGTTGAGTTCTTTTACCTTTTACCTTTTTCCACTCAATTAAATACTATAAAGTGATTTTATAGAGTTTTCTTTTATTTTTCTCTAATAGTCACTTAATAACACCATTTAATTTAATTATTCAATGCCACTTTTACATGTTTATTTTTCACCCAAATGGCATTTAAACAATTAAATTAATTGATCCCCTTTTTATAGACTATAGCCTACAAGAATAATCTAGGTTATTCAGTTGTTCTCTAGAAGTGATCATTCAGAAAGGGACATTATAGTCCTCCATTCCCAAGATTGTTTTCCCTCAAGCAATCTAGAATAAGCATATCAATACAAGGATCCCAAATATGCCTATAGAATGCTCCAATGTATATCTTCTATACCATCCTAACACAAATGAACCTAGCGTCACTATCACACTCTGCCATACCACAAAGAATTCATTATAATATAAATCATCTCTCATAAAAATCCCTTAATCCCAAGGCCGCATAGGGAAACTTCCATTCCAATACCTGAAGACTTCAACCCGATATATGTTTAATTTCTCTAAATCCTAATATTGTATCCACCATGTAGAAGTAAATTAGGAGTCTTGCAAGTTATGAATTCACATTTCGAAGTAGAAACCATCTCCTCCCAATGTGATGTATAAAATCCCTTATGTTAGCCATCCTTCCCATCCCAAGGGAAACCAAACTTCTGTTCTAGGAAGAATCCTATTGTAGCTAGCAATTTCCCTGGTTAATATCGATAGATTGGATCCAGAGAAATATTGTTTTTATTATAATCCACTATCAACCCTATAAATTTACCATCAACAAAGCCACCAGTTATAACCACTAGTCCCTCACTGAAATTAGAAAAGGCTAATGTTTTTTGCAGTCCCATCAAATTTGTTGATTGCTAAACACCAAGGAATTCCCCCAATACCAAATGCAAGAGTCCCATCTAATCTAGCCACAATTTCTACTTGCACTACTTTATCCTTCTGATCAATAGGACTAATTGTGTGTAACACAAAGGAAAACTAAGGAGAAAGCAATTCCTATATCAATAGCCCCATATCTACTTTTCTTTGCGACACCCCAACAATTCCTCAACTATGAAACAACTATTTGTGTGTATAATGCACCGAATATGCAATTACACTTCCAAACCTCTCAGGGTTAGAAGCCCTTACGTTTGGTATAGAATCATAAATACAAGTTGTAGACATGCCAGCAAAATCCTCAACATTGGTAATTGATCATACAATCAACCTTCCATCTAATGGAAAACATTTAGCAATTCTTTCAATATTAGCTTTGGATGGTGTTTTAGCTATGGCCAATTCTTGCAATTCAAAGCATATGATATCCAGTTCATCCCCCTCTACTCTTGCCTTCTTAATATTTTCAAGCATTGACTGAAACTTCTTAAAAGATCCAATAGATTCAAGGGATGATTCCATGGCTCCAAAGGGTATAACATCACCTTTTGGCACATTGAATGATTTGGGATTAGCCTAATCATTATCAACCTTCGTGCTCAATTGAGCTAATGTGGTAAGTTGCCCACATGAAGCAGCCTTTACACCATAAGTACCAATGTCAGCTTTTGGAAGTTCTAGAATGGCCCCTCTAGGACTTGTAAATACCTAGCTTCAAGAGAATGAAATTATTTTGGCTAATTTGGTATATGAATTCATTTAAGTTGATTTACTATAAACTTTTCCTTTAGTTAATGGAAACTTCCCACCCATAATTACTAGCTCTTTCTTCCCATTAGATGAAGGTACTAATGCATGTACCATCTCAACTATTTAACTCCAAATTGATGGAACTCTTATTTATGAAGTTCAATAAGTTTATTCTCATCTTCACATGCCACAAAGACCACCTTTACTTGTCTTGTTGTCACACTCAAATGTGATAAATGAGGTATTTCTTGCAAAAGGATAACTCCAACAATATTTTCTTTGGTTTCTTTAACCTCTTAATCACCATTTACTTTGTTGACAAGTAGAATAACCATTCATATAATAACTGCAGGAAAGGAACTTGGAACAATTTTATCTACCTTGACCAGAGTGAAAATAGTCATTCCCAGAACCAGAGTATCCAAATCTTGGCCTCCTAATAATGATTGCATTGCCTCCAAATATCCTTCCTCCTCAACACTCGTCATAGTTGCACATGCACCTGAAATAAGACCACTAGGCCTAGTTCCAGCAACAGTTGGTGAAACATAAAGGCCTCTCAGCCACTCTTTTATAGCCACAACTTGTTTCTTTATGATTACTTTATTGTGATACAACACAACATCTGTACCCTTTGGCCCTAAACCATACTTGTGAATATCCACTGATATTGGAGCCACCCTTTGAATAATGAAATCAAAAGGTGAAATCATATACACTAATTTGCAAGCAAAAGGAAGCAAGAAATCTCCAAAGCAGAGATCAACATGACAACAAATACTCCAATGCAAGGCCAAGTCAACAAGCTCTTCGATGGGATCAATCATACCATGAGGAAAACTTCATGCAGAGCCAAAAATCATAACTGTATTCGTGTTCAAATAATGTTGGATTACTTTTTCATCTTCTTGGAAATATTCATTTGTAGGTACATGCCACAACTTGATTTTAAGATATTGGGCCACTTTATCATATGAAAAATGTACAGATTCTAGAATTATCATTTCTCATTTCATAATTTCCTTCTTGAATTTTATATAATCTCGTGAAAACTTTTTTATAATTAATATACTTTTTGTTCTTCTTGAAGAAATATTACCACAAAATTTTCCTCCAAATGCCTTTTCTTTACTAACAAACACAATATTTATCACTATTACTACCTCGCCCTTAAATATTGTTATGCTTGGGAAAATTCTCAAATGTAGTGGGTTGGTGTGAGAAAACATGGAATATGCTTTCACTTATCAATGAAAAGTGTCCTTCAGATTCACTCCCACAAATATACACTGTAATAGATCATCTTCCTTTCCATTGCACATCTTTTGACTTCTCAAATTTCAACCTTTCTATGACTCCTATATTGATACCTGACCTTGGCATCTTAGTTTGCCAATTTTCTCATCTAGATTTAACATTAGGTTGCATATTGTCAACATATATCTAAGTTTATCACCTTCATCGTTTCTAACCATTAGATGTGAGCCCTTTTTCCTTTCAATAAATCCATTATCAACACAACTACATTCGATTAACCTTTTGAAATAATTTTCATCAGCTTCAACAGAAACCTCCACAAGTCCTGCCAACTCACGTTTAGGCTCCCCGGTTCCTTTACAAGAAAGACAAAGATTTTGTCTCATAATTTTACTCATACTATCTTCATTATTTCTTGTCCTAGAATTATTCATTTCTTTTTTAGCAACTAATAATTGAGAATCCAACACCCCACAATGCTCTAGCAATTTTGTTAAATTCTTGTTATAGTTTTGAAAGCTTTGCAACAATTCTGACGAGCACTATTGTTTATGAAATGTTTTCATTTTTTTCACTAAAAGAACTAATTCCCAACCACAACTAACTGGAAGCACTTTGAAAATGAATCTCAAGCTAAAAATCCCTCAGGCTAGTAGGATGCAAAACTTTGATACCACTACAATATCCCCTACTAAATTATTATGACCAAACTTGCAAAACCTTTTATTTCTATCTTTCAAACATTTTGTCAAATACGTTTCATGTGAACCCTTCTACAAACTTTGTGCATGTAATCAAATAAGAATCCTTTATCATGTAGACATTTTGAAAAACATTTTGCATGTAATCAAATAGGAAATGATTTCTAACACAACAATCACACAAAAAATGCACCACAAGCAAGATTACCATAGTAAATACCTCAAAAAAATATATCATGATATGTTTTATTAATCTTCCCATTTATTACAAGTTAAGGTGGCATTTTTTACAAACAAGAATCAATTATGGGAATCACATGAACAATCTTGATTGTGGCACAATTTGATGAGAGAAAGAGATTGATAACAATGTTAGAATATCCTCTCTCTTAATTGTTGAAAATATTATGTTGTATATATTGGTTATAGTAGATTATCCTCCTTTTATGCCATGAACCAACAAAAAGTGCCTCACTTTGATGAGATAAATAATATTGGGAATGAACAGCAAGATATGAACTGAAGCGACCCCTATAAATGTGGATAATGCAACGTGTGAATGACAATGTGGTCTATGCACTCCATCAGCTTGGCCAAAACAAGTGAATAAATCCTTGAATGGTTGAGTATAATTGTTATTCCCTCCTCAATTAATTCCATAATATGACAATGAGATGGAACTTTGGTAATAAGTACCTGTCAAAAAAATGAGTGATGTTTCCTCTTAATCAACTAGGGTGGATTTGTTTCACCACCAAAATTGACCCAAATCTAATCTCTTGTACACCCAATGTGAGAAACATGAATGATCTATGAAAATTATTGGCTAGGGTTGAATTTTTTAACAACCAAAACCATAATCCCCTTAGGGTTTCTTCCAAATGTTTGAAGCCAACAACTTCAAAAGAACAATATGATAATCAAGTATGCCCAAAGAGTGAGCCCCAATCTCTCTTTTATCATCAGAATCATGGGTCATCAAATACCATGGGCCTCTCTTTCATAACCTTTTCACTTTGAGCCTTTCTTTTACCTTTTTTCCTTTTCCCACTCAATTAAATAATATAAATTGACTTTATAAAGTTTTCCTTGCTTTTTCTCCCATAGTCACTAAATAACACATTTTTAATTTAATTATTCAAAGTAACTTTTACATGTTGCTTTTTCCCCCAAATGACATTTAAAGAATTAAATAAATTGATCCCTTTTTTACTGACTATAGCCTAAGTGAATCAAATATGATACTAAATCGTTATCCTAAAGTGATCATTCATAAAGGGACATTACACTGAGTTGAAACCTTTTGTAGAAACACATGTTCAATATTTACAAGCTCTAACTCACTTTCTCTTTGTTTTTTTATTAAAATGTAAAGGAACAACTACAGAATAATCTTGTAGGTCTTCTTGTAAATGAAGGTTAGAAAAAAGTATCTATGTAAAAGCATAAAAAACTTCAAAATATAAGAATGGTTTAATATCTTCAACATGAGTACCTATACAACCAATAATATATTCATTGTTCTCTTGATCTTAAAGATTATTGGCTAACAAGAAAAATTTATTAATGCCTACAACTTTTCAGGCCTGACTAATCAGATGGATCTAGGGCTATATCAAGTTGCCCTCCTCTCCTTCATTGTAATCATATACTCATAAATAAAAATTTGTTTATTCATCAAATATTCTTTGTGCTTATGTGCGTTCAATTTTTACTGTAACACACATGTGTCTCATTTATTATTAGGTTGATCCATTTACATATACGTTTACACATGATGTGTTGGGTCCCTATAATACTAGTGATTACCCCATTACTATTGCAGTTGTACCCCTTATTAATATTGTTGTGCCCCTATTGTCCCCATATTGTTATTATTGTGCCCCATAGAATCCCTCTATTGTTATTTTTGTGGCATTATATTATTATTGTTAGGTCCGCTGGGTTATATTGTGACTCCTTAGACTCCTATATATAGAAAGGAGGTTTTATCATTTGAATCATCCAAGAATTGTTCATTTAT
>APFE031568529.1:58877-97905 GCA_000404065.3 Pinus taeda
ATTGTTCATTTATGTAATGTAAAGGAGGTTGCCCCCTCGAAGAGGCTGAATTCTAAGGCGTTTATCTATCTTTTCTATATTTTCTTGAGCTGGTTTCATAACATGATGTGTACATTTAACCCAATATATGCCCCCCTTTTGGATCATATACATTTAAACCCTTATATTCCCCCCAATGGAGTCATACCATCTTGATTTGGAAGAAGATATTTTAATTTCCTTGATTCAAATGGACACACTATATCAATAAATTGCATATCAGAATGAGAAACTAGTTTCTACTCTTAAAATTGGCACAATAACCTTTGATGGCCTTGAGATAAGAAACCTAAATTTCCACTCTAAACAAGTAGAGATGGTGTCCCAAACTAAGTATGTAGATACTCTTATTAAGAACAACTCTAAGATCTTAATAACATTGCATTCCCCTTAAGATATGCTTTATCCTCAGAGCATGAGTAATGAAGGATTTCATTGATAAAAATATTCTCTCTCCCAATAAGCATCTTCTTCTTGTAATTTCTTCCACTTAATGAGGTATTATTTAATTACACAAGAGTAATTTCTTTTCTCTAGTTGTAATGATACCTCATGGATCTAGAATGATCTTTCCTTCACCATCTAACATAGTGAGTGTCATTTGTGATGTTTGGTGCTTACCTAACACTTTCTTGAGACAAGTTACATGGAAGATATTTTGAACACGACTTTTATTAGGTAATTTCAAGCCATATGCCAATTGATTGATCTTCTTGATAATCTAATAGGGTCTGTAAAACTTTAGTGATAGCTTGTTCTTTCCTTCTTGTTTGAGGGATAGTTTCTTGTAAGGTTGGAGCCTTAGAAATACCCAATCTCCAATCTCAAACCCTATCTCCATCCTATGTTGGTTTTCTTACTGCTTCATATGATTTCTTATGATATTTAAGTTTTCCTTGAGAGTTTGAAGGAACTTTTGGTTTTCTTCTAATTTGATCTTTTATTGTTGGAGATTTTGTTTCTTTTATAGTGATATCATTCCATATAGGAGGCCCATAGCTAGAAATTGTGATATGTTTGGGAGACTTTCGATGATAGGAAGAAAATGGAGGATCGATGGCGACCAGGGTTTATCATCATTTCCCGGATATCATAATCTCTGCGATTGTAGGCCTTGGTTCTCCCCAGGTTGACAATGTGGATCCTCACGAGAAGGAGCAGTCAGACTGGAAGGACTCTGGAGGCCTTGGGGCTCCAGCATGGGGCCTAAATCCACACAAGTTGATTCGACCCGATCTCCTGTTCGCTCATCCCCAAATGATATTCAACAGCTGTTAAAGAGACTGGGGTTCCATACAGAACAGCTACCCTGATGCATGGACTCCCTCGCAGAAAATGGAGACAGAGGGATGGACGGGAAAGGAAAGGGTTTCAGGAACAACAACCTATGCTGCTGACACACTGCAAACCAGAGCTTCGCCAGAGTTATACCCTGGCTATCGATTTTACGCCCACAAGCTACAAGCCAAAAATGAAGTTGTATGGCCAGATTAAAGTGCGCGGGAATGGATCTGGGTTGCACAACCTGTTGTGCCATTTTATTCACAAAGGAAGGTGGGGTCTGGCACCAATGGATGGAATCTAAGAGCTACAATGGATCTAGCCAAAGGTGCCATGATCCCGGAGGGCCAGACATTCTTACAAAAAGAAGATATTCTAGAGATAGTGGTTGGGGCCATGAAAAACGTCCCCCACAAGCTAGATCTGGAGAAACCAAGGCACAAACAAAATACAAAATAGAGTGGTGCATTTGGGTTTACAAATAAAAAGCTAGGTCCGATAGATCGAGGCCTCAACAAGGTCTTTCCACTCTGCATGGACGAAGATCCGATACAAATCTTCATCAAAATGATAGGGGGTAGACACTATTGCATGTGGCTCAGCAAGGAGATGAGTATTCATGAGTTAAAGAAGGAAATCCAGATCCAACTTGGAACCCCAACAAAACACCAAAATCTGATATATACAGGACATAGTTTGCAGGACAACCACACACTTCAGCACTATGGTATAATCAAAGATTCAACCATCATTCTTAATCTAAGGTTGTGCGGTGGATGTAATGGAGCTAGCTCAAAAAAAATAAGTTCCTTCCATGATGCAGCCAAAGGAAAGGAGAAAATACCAAACAAACCAGCACCAGCATCAGAACTACCAAGCCTCTACATTGTGGAACAAAAACTGGAATCTCCAACGCTTCAAGTATCTTTGTCGGAGATAACTGCTCTACACACAAATCTATCCAAGAATGTTGTTATCTATAGATTTAATGTTTTTTTGCCAAAATCCGATGCTCTGCACCAGTGGATCTTCTCCTCATGGTCATCTAACTGTGAAATTTACCTCTGCCCAAAAGGATTTTTTATAGTTACATCTGACACAGAACAGGAATGTGATAGTATCATCAATCAAGTTCCTTGGTTTTGGGGCAATGTTGGCCTCTTCACCACCCCTTGGTTTCCTAATTTTGATGCCAATACTATGAAAGTGTCAACAATGCCTATTTGGGTTAGGCTTCATAACCTCCCTCTACATTTTTTGCATCACAAAGTTTTAATTGCCATTGGGAATTCCTTGGGGAAATTCCTAAAAATGGATGAAGACAGAGCTATTAGGGGAATTTTCACATTTTCCAGAATATGTGTAGAAGTGGACCTGAGTCAGGGGCTACTTGATCACATCACACTGATCTTCAATAATACTTTGTGGAAACAATTGTTGGACTACGAGATACAACATTTAGGTGCCGAGGGTGTATGTAAACAGAGCATCTCCAATATGCCTGCCCACTGGCCAGAAAGGACCCCAAAGGGAATAAGAAACAACAAAAAAAGGCCAAAGGGTGGTATCATACCGACCTGCTGGAAGAAGAGGACATGCAGACAGAACTTACAAGGAATCTTTTGGAACCTGACACACAAAAGGGACAGAAATATACACAGGAAGAGAACACCCCAAACACTCAACTGGAGTCATACAACACTAAACAGCAACAAGAACCTCAATTGGAAGCAAGTGGCATCAAACGAACTCATGGATCCGAAGGATTGGAATCTGACAAAGGAAATCCAATGAACACATCGGAAAACCAGCTAGCTATTATTGCACCCTCTCCCAACTCTAGAGGTTGGCGAAGAGTGGAGAAGAAGAAGGGCCAAAAAGTATAGGCTTGTTGGAATTTACTTTTTTCTCTTTTTTGTAATTTTTTGTTTCCTGGCATTACACGAACAGCCATCTACATATGCTTCAAGCATCTACAAAATGTAATTTTTTCTTATGAATAAAATTACAACTTCTTCTATGGGAAAAAAAAGGAGGCCCATAGCCATAAAGAGCCTAAAACAGGGTCATTTTTGTCAAAGTGTGATAAGTAGAGTTGTACCACCTCTCAACAAGGTGTAGCCATTGGGACCACTTATTCTACTTGTCTGTTACAAAACAACAAAGATACGCTTCCAAGAATTTATTAACAATTTCTAATTGACGGTTTGTTTGGGGATGGTAGGACCTTGATTGTTCATATGCGAATGAGGCTATATTAAGCTACCCTCTTCTTCATTATAATCATATAATCATCAATAAAATTTATTTATTCATTAAATATTTCATTGTGCTTTTATGCATGCAGTTTTTTTTATTGTAATAATGTGCATTGTGTGAATAGGTATATATAAAGCTCATGTAGTCATTGTTAAGGTCAAATATTTGAGATGAATGAATGTGTGGGCATATTTGGATGAGGTTCCATGTTATTTAAAGATTTATTGCATAACTCATCTCTCTTATCGATCTTGGAGTTGTGCTCCACGCTCACATTGGTATATAGGGTGTGCACATTTGGTTTGTTATGATACTTTGAGTATTTGATCTCCATATTAAACTCATATTCAAGATTATTGTGTATACTACTTCCTTCTAAATTATTGTATTTATCACAGGACGACATTTCTTGATTTAAAGATTTTAGTGGAAGATATGTTTGACAACGAGAATCTTTTTTTTTTCTAACTGCAACTAAAAATATTGCATTGATAAAATCTATGTATGGGAGCGCAATGTTACATAAATTTGCTTGTAGACTTACCAATTACTAGTTGTTCATGGTGAAAGTAGTAATGACATAGATGCAAGCCAAAAAAAAACTAAACTATACATTCAAATAGTATATGCACGAAAAAATACCCCCAACAACAAACAAAATAGAACTTCCATGCAATCATTAAATTAATTAGAAGACTTTTCTTCGTACTAGGAGTCAACTTACTCCATATTGGGAGTTTATACATTTAGATCTAAAATAAAAAAGCCAGAAGAATTAACAAAATCAATTGTAGAGAAAAATACTGGGTATCCACCATAGTAGCAAGTAGTTCTTCAATTCACAATTGAAGGCTACTTATCTCATCTTCCACCTTCTTGAATTACAAGTTTTGTTCAATTAAGCTATCCATAGTGGAAGTGATTATGGAGACCAATAGGTTGTACTTGAGTTGCAGTTGCAACATGACATCCTAAATATCCTTAACTTCTTGTTCCAAGGGAAGGAAAGTGTTTTTCTAGAGCATACTAGCAGCAGAAAGTCACTTCCCTAAATCCCTAATAGAGAGGTGCACCTAGACAATGGGAATCTTGCTCATAGTTAAAGTATACCTCTTCTTGTTCCAAAATAGAAAGGAGATAAGAATACCATTCAAAGAGTTCTTTCCTAGTTTAGGTTTTTCCACTTTTGTGAAATTTATGATAAATCTATATAACCCTCAATACAAAATCATCAAAAAAATCATTTTTCTTTTTTTGTATTTCCTCAAGTTCACAACAAAGTTCATTTTTTAAAAACCAGAATGAGAATTTTGTATTTATAAGCAAGTCTATGCTTAGATAACAATAAACACATTAGGTAGTACATAACTATATCTTCAAAAACAATTCCTAAGCCCTCTCATCCAACAAAACTACATTTTTTTCCATAGTGACTCCAAACTGGACAACAAAAAATAGGGTTTTGTAGGTATATATCTTACAAAATTGTCCCACAAAAAAACAAAATTTACATGTCATACTATAATTGATTAATAAGGCAATCCTTATAACTGCGTAATGGAAATACATTGAGCTCTAAGGAATAGGAGAGGTCTTGATGCAGCCATTGATTTTTAAATCTCCCTATCTTAATTTACACCCTTCGTGAGCACATAAGTCCACATCTTTTTTTAGATCATGGGGAACATGGAAATATGCCATTGAAGAGAAGCCTTATGTTGCTTTCCTAGTTCTTTTCATAATAATTCTAATGTTTTTCTCTCAATAGGAACCCTTTTCCAAATATTGAATAAGGAGGGAGTCTTCCAAAATAGTGAGAGAAGTTACTTATTTTTCTTTATGTAACTAAATCCCCTAGTAGAGGGCATACACTTTAGCTTGGTTGTTTTGCAACTTAGGCCATAGAGCACCCCTCCCCTTCCCTCCACCCCTCACAACAAAGTTCTTCACACATATACTTTTTATTAATAGTTACAAAAACTACCACGAAACATTTCCAACTACAAGTAGATTTCACTAGTAATGTCCTATGCCAATCATGAGTACATCATTCCAAAGTAAGGGCAAAAAAATTGCAGAACTCATTGTCTTGAAACATTTTGAGAGATTAACATATAAGATTAACTTGGCTGAGACTCCTAAATGTAGAGGTTTTTCCTTCACCATCAAATTTAACTTTGGACAAAATTTATTGTCTTCTTTCGGACAACTTGTAATAGCCTTGGAAGATTAAAAACATGATCCATATAGGGGTATGAAGAGTAGCCATGGTTGTTAATGCATTTCTAAGAATTCCCCCACATACGTCAGCTTGCCATCTAACCCTCTTTCTAACATCAAAATTTTGACAAGGGGAAATGTCTCATCTTTAACATAAAGGGTCCTCCCCAATGAGAGGTTTCAATTAAACCTCACATTGTTTGGAAAAGTGAATCCTTCTAGATTCTATCCTAGCAACGTTTCCTAATTTTATGACTTTAAGGAACAAATTTCATTAGAGGAAATTTTAGATTAAAAGTGGTCTCCTAAGGAAAAAATAATAAAATAAGAGTGATAAATTTTGGAGGGAAAAGAAGAAAACTAATTTTTTTAATTGTATTTTTGGCTTATCTCCTTATAGGTGTACTCAAATTTCAAGTTTATACACTCATTGGATGCAGAGTTAAATTCCACATCCAATGAGTACCTATTATGCATACCTTTGAGAAGACCCGCATTGATAAAAACTGAAGATACATTAAAAAGTGTGATGAACAGACTTTTTTAATGTATCTTTAATTTTTATCAATGTGGGTCTTCTCAAAAGTATAATGGGTGCTCGTTGATGTGGAATCTAATTCTGCATCCATTGAGTGTTTACATGTTAAATTTGAGTAAACATATAAGGAGATAAGCTAAAAATACAATTAAAAAAATAGTTTTTCTTCTTTTCACTCTAAAATATTTACATGTACCTCTTTTTAAATTTAAAGGATTTTGATTGGTTTACATATTATGACATGGAAATTACATGAAAATTTCATGGGCACTTTTAGGCTCAAATTTCCTGTAATTTAAGTCCTAAGTGTAGCCCTACAATTAACAAAAAAATATTGTCCTAATTTAACACCAAGATATGATTTAGAAATATAAAATCAATATGAAATAAATACCCATTCCAACCACTAGAATAAAAAATAGTTTGTTGTAGAATAATGGTCAAAGCAGTGAAATCATTAGCCATCAAATTAAGTTAGTCTCATATTAACAACCAATAACCATTTCAAATTCACCACTAGCAGCGAATTGAATCACAACAAGAAGAAATCACCATTTACATGAGAATAGTTTATATCAAAGTAAAATTTGTATAGTTATTCCAGTATCAACAAGCAAGGCGGTATTCCTACATCACATGTACACAAAAATGAGTCCAAAAATTGGTCAGTGATGGCTACTTATCATTCATTTCATAAAATATTATGCTAAAGTGTGCAATAAAAAGACAATTTTTATTTGTGTTTATCTTATTTATACCTAAGAGGGAGAGGGAGGTTAATCATTTTGATTCCTTAACTTAGTTATCTAGTTCCCTTCTTATCATTTTATTTACTTCGATCAACTATCCTTTTTTCCACCTAAGGGTTTATTTTCTTTGTTAATTATAATTCCTTATTTAATACTTTTGATTCCCTTCTTGGCCATTTGGTTTCTTTGTTTAGCTATCATTTTATGCCAGTTGAGGATTCATCTCGTTTATTGACTACCCAATCTTATTGTACTCTTGTACCATCTTGTGGTTTCATTTCCTTTTGTTTGTAGAACTTCCCTTTTTTAATTATTCAAGTCTCTTTCTTGGCCATTTGTAGTCAATGTAAGTTGCCTGCATATTAATGTACAAAACATGGAACATGCAGGTTATATTTTAACATTAAATTAATAGACCCATAAAACTCATCACATTTGCTATTTCGAATTAAACTGGGCTATACAAAATATTTTGGCTATCTGGATAAGTTTGAGAGAAAGGCTTAAAGTTATTCACACAATGGATAAGTGTTAGGAGTCTTGATTGAAGGATCAAGATTGATCTCAAAATCTATGCTTGATCATACACAATTTTGAGAAGGAATGTGATCCGCATTTAAATAGGAACAAAACAAATTACATATATAGCCATAAATATAAATATGCAGCAGAAATAACACTCCATTTCATTAATATCAAATACTTAGTTATGCTTACAAATAGAATGGAAATAAGACTAGCTTGGCTATGGTAGCTTATCCCTGAGAAGAGATGTGGCGGCTACATGCCTCTGAACTATGCTACAATGAGGCTCCAGTGCCTATTTATTATTGAGAAACAATGGAAAACCCTAAACATCTGGAAACCTAACCCTAGGAGATGAAGTGCCAAAACTGTGGGCCCCATTTAGGTAAAATGGTACATCAATTTCCCGGGGTCGTAACTTTGGCATACAATCTTCGTTTGGCTATCATAATACCTCATTTCAAATACCTTAGAGAATAGGATGAAAACAAACAAATCACCTTGTTTGGGACTTTTCCAATCTCTCTGGTTTCCCTAAAAATGTCGTTTAGGGCCTCAAAATGGCTCTGAAAGTTCAGGACCTGAAAAACTACCAAAATAGTAAAATGTGCTACAATTAAGTAAACAAAAAAACTAAAAGAGACAGTGTTGGGATTCCAAGTGGAATAGGAGGGTGGCCACTAATATCTACTTGGATCGGACCTCCCCCCTTAGGAAGTAATGGTGCCCATTGCATTGAGTGCTTCCATGAGATGGAGAAACTTCTGTTGAACTTGGTCCTTGGTGAGCCACTTGCCTTGGTGCAGGAGTTGGCCAGGTTGACAACCCGATACAGTTGGATCTTTTGCTGGCGAGTGTTCTTGACTTCTGTGTTCATAATCCGATTAGTTGTGGCCTATTCCCTACAGTTTGGGTTTAACTCTGTTGGTGTGAGTTGTTCTACAATGTCTGATGTGTCCAGCAATGGTGGGAAGTATGGTCGAAGGTGGTCCACATTGAACACTGGGTGCATGCCAAGGAAGGGGGAATGTTGAGCTCAAAATTGTTGTCTCCCACAGCCTTGGTAATGCTGTAAGGACCATATCAGAGTGGTATGAGCTTCCGATAGGCTCTGGTAAGGCGTTCTTTCTACAAATGCAACCAAGCTTTGTCGCCCACCTGAAACTTGTGTGGCACCCGATGTTGATCATGTCGTTTGTTGGCTTGAGGGGGCCTGACCCAAGTTTGGAGTTATTTAGCCAAAAAAATCCCTACACTACTAGCCCTTTCGGCATCAACCCACGGAGCGGGGACTGAAGTCTCACCCGAAGCAGTATGGGGGGATGCTGGAACCAAATTTCTGCATCCTTGAGATGTCTGAGGCATAGATTTAGTCCAACTCTACCTATCTTCACATAGATTACTTCACGCACTGTTCTAACCTTCAATACCATCGCAATCTGTTATAATCATGTTTCGCGCAACCCTAACCAGGGGATGAGATGCTTTCATGCTGCTATGGCAGTGAACTGCACTATTTCCACAATCTACACCTCGTATCTTACTTATCTTCTTACAGATGTTAGTCAACTTTGTGTAAACAGATATTATATCTTGTATCCACTTAATCAATACAATCATATGTATTCGTGCATCATATAAACAATAGAAGTGCAATTTATACACAATATATTCAATGCATAAAACAGGAAATAAATACACATAATAGATATGAAACTTCTCTTTATTAATACTTCCAACTATTACAGACTCGACTCGCCCTGCGCACTCAGTTGCAAGGGTCCACACACTCAACCATAGACTACTAGGCCTCTGCACACTCAGCTACAGAGCCTTTTCCTACTCTACGACCCAAAACTAAACTTTACACTTCAGATACGACTCAATCCTTCATCATTCTCATTATTATTCCATGATCTATTGATTACTTTGAGCCTCGCTCTATTTATACAATCCCATGGTCCGCAAACCATGGGTAGATCTCTATATCCAACATTACATTACAAAATTGAGGGCAAACAACCCTATGACTCTTTTACAAACTATGCACTTCACGCCCACAAAATACGGAGTCTTTACATCGGGGTTACAACTTTTGACCAAAATCTGGGCTCTAGGCCCCAAAACTTCCCTTGGGGGATCCCACGCCCAACAGGCCCCCAACACAAACATCATGACTTGCCCTCGAGTCACTCTATCAGTGCAGAGATCTTTGCACGAAGACTTCCCAACTCTACCTAGATCGCTGCAAGATCAGCAGCGCACTGAGCAGCTACCTGCTGGACTTCTTGGACCCGCTATTCAGAGACTGTTGTAGCTGAACTGCCTCCCTGAACCTGTTCTTGTGTTCCTTGCATCTACATGAGCTTTGCTTCAATAGAGGCTATAATGATATACCCCTCATCAATCCATAACTGTAAGCATGCCTTTAAAATGGTTTCCTTATGTCGAGCAGCATCCAACTGCTCCTTGAGTGCTTTTGCCTGTTGCATCCATGCGAGCCTCTGTGTAAGGGAAATCATCTGCGCAGTCCCTTTTACTTCATCATATTTATGTTGTAGCTTGCACGCCTCTGTTTATAGGTGTTGTATGTTTGGGTCCTCCTGTAGAGTGGTGAGAACGTTGAATGACTCCTCGAATAGCTTTGTGTAGTCTTCCATTGCACTATTGACCTATGTTATTGTTGCTTTAATAACGCTAGCGCACTATTCCTTAACCTCTAGCACAGTTGAAGGTTGCGCCTTCAATTGTAGTTTTGCTATCTAAAGGTTCAGCTCCAGCTAAACCTTAGCCATCTCTTCCTTTGCCTCGTGCACCCATGCTTCTATCGGATGCGTGCCTCCATTGGTTCCTCTGCTTGGATGGCCAGCTCTGGGACCATCTAGCAGGCTTCCTTGACCACATGCACTAGCTATCGGTTCTGTGCCACTGCCTCGTCACGCTGCAGGCTCAACTGTTCAATGTTGATGCACTGCTCGCTCATGACCTAGAGCGCGCGGCCCTCCCTGGCTTGTAGTTCTGTAGTAGCTCCATCCTACAAAACATAGAGCGTCTCTTGAGGGGGCGTAGCCATATTTAGCTAGATTCCTTTCAACCCACTGACCATAGACCTGTTGGCCTCATTTTCTGTCATGCGTGCTCCCTCTGGAAGCACTACAGTGTTGGTCATTCGGGCGCATAGCATTTCCTCAGCCACAAACATGCCTACTATGAGGCTGGTTAACATAGTTCCAGCCTGTGGAGTGTGCACCTGCAACTCCTGTATCTATGCTCAGAGAGCCCCCAACACCATCTCGTGTTTCTCCACGAACTATTGGAGGGTCTTCGCGATGACTTCCCTCACCATCTCCCCAATGTCATGCCGATCCCCCTCAGTGAGGGTGATCAAGTCGAAAGAAGTTTTCTAAGCCTTTGACTTCTTTCGCAGCCCTACCTGCTCTCTTGGGTGTTGCCATTTCAGCTGTGTGGACATTGTCTCCAGGTCTACACCACCTTGCTCTGTATTTGTTTCGTGTTCAGACAAATGTGACTTCTGGCCTTCGCGCTCCTCCTCTGCTACCTTCCGCTGCTCTTTCGCTGCCTTCGCAGCGTCACGCACTGTTATAGACATATTTGGGAACTGCAACCCCAATCATATATGTCCATAAACCAATGGCTTCTGAGTCCTTAAAAGTGTTGTTTCATACCCTAAAGGAACAAGGTCAGCTGATTACATCATCTCCCAGAAGTTCTCCATGGAAAACTGCTCAGAACTGGTCAAAACTGGATCGTACAAACTGCTCAGTGCTAAGGGTGTGATGCATCTCACCTGCCACATGCAAAAATTGCAATGCATACTGAAAATCCCTTCTGTAGGGTGCGATGGGCGAGAGTAGACAAATGGCAGAGACAGTTTGCAAGGTGGATGATCATGGAATCTTCCAGAAACTTCTCCTGTGACACTTGCCTCTCTGAATTCACCCAGGGATGAGTAAGAGATCATAAATATCCAAGTGGAACCAAGAACTATCAGAGAGAGGACACTAATCAAAATCCTAGAAGCTGAATCACCCCCCTGCAAACATCTATATATGGATCCCTCATCCCAGAGATCCGGAGGCTGGAATTTTGTATCTTGTAAGGAAGTGTTGTTGGCTTCTTAGTGGAACATCATAGTGTTGGGTGATCTAAGCTTTTCATGAGGTGAAGAAGGGATTTCATGCTGGGAGGATGATGCTGGGTCAGATCAATGGGTTGTAATCCTCTCTTCTACTCTTTATATCAATAAAGCTATTCAATTTTTCCTCCACATTCTTGTATGTTTGATGATATATGCATTTGTGTGGTTAATATATATCTGGTCCTATTGTTTATGATCGTAGATCTCTATACTTTGAAGGTATTATGCTGCTTTGACTTTACAGGTGCTCTTTGAAGCAGGGTAAGTAAGGAAGGAGCGGCAAAGATCCATCAAAGGGGAGAGGAAACAAGCAAGGAGCCAAGCAAAGGACTGAGGTTGGTCATCTTTGCTTCTTTCTCATCTACTTCTCGTAAAGGAAAACAAAAGTAACTTTAGTTTGTTTGTTTCTAAGATAGCTACCAGTCTTAGTGGGACTAGTAACTCTGAATGGACACTAGATTTCCCAATAACACGTGCCTCCTGTGCCTTAGCTGTTGCAACTTCATTCCTGCACTTTGTTGCCAACTATGCCATCTGCAATTTCACCTCATCCTTTTTCCTCTGTGCGATAGACTTCTCTACTTCCACTGAGGAGCTGGCTAGAGCGCGCCACTACGGAGCTGGCTGGAGCATGCCACTCCAGTGGTCATGATTCAAGGACAGTGAATATGACATCATTCATCACCAGGTAAGGGAGCTTGTGCCAAGTCTTTGTGGGGTCCTTCCTCGCCTTGATGTACACGTGGTGGAAATCTACCTTGAACTTCGCGAAGCTCTACAGACTATTATAGACCATGGATGATAATTGCGGCTTGTGATTAATCCCGATTTTGATTTTCATCTCCATGAACACCCAGAATATCTTATTGTCCCTAATTCTCTGCGCATCTCTAGTTGCCCACAGCGAAGCATGCTTCACTGCCTCCAGAAGGTCCTACGCAATCGTCAGGAACTGCCTGTCCTCAGGAAATTCCCATGCCGCCAGCATGATGGCCAACAACAACCATGCATAATGAAAATTCTTCCCCTGCTCCTGTGCCTCACGGAAGTTCTCAAGGAACTCTATGCACAAGTAGTCCACCCAGTTAAACTGGACCCCTTCTATGCATTGTGTGGCAAGTGCAACCACCAGCATGAGCACCTCATCCACGCAACACTTCCACATAACCTTTCTGGCCAATATCTACGTCGCGACTTTGACCGCAACGTTGTTGATGTTGGAAATCATGTATCCTCTCTTCTTCTTCTACAGCTTGAACTTCTTCTTCATGGCCTCCATGATGGCCGAATCATCATTTTTTCCCTTTGAGATTTTCGCTGGGTCCTCCGCTTTGCAAGGGAGCTAGGTAATTCTATGAATTAAGTGGTCCATGATGGGGATGGGCTCCTCCAGCCATAAGCACCCATCATGCACCAAGCAGAGCATCTTCCTCATGACAAAAATGGTCACTGGGGCACAATGGTAATGTGGCACCTAGAGCAGGTTTAACAGTCCTACCTTTTCTACACCTTTCAGCCACTTACGCGGCTCTAACTCTATAACTCCAGTTGGTGCATCTTTCTTCTAGCGCATGCGTTGTGCAGTTACCAAATGTGCGAACTTCTCATGGTCCGCAAGATCCCAATCTTCAAATTTTAGCGTAGGCACTCGCTCGAAGCGTGCTCCATTGAAAATGATGTCGTTGGGGAGCAGCAGAGTCTGTAGAGAGCATTTTCTCTCATCAAGATCTTTGGGCACCCTTGCTTTTCCCTTCTGCAGAGGAACATATGCAGGCAGTCTAGTCAGAGGTTCTGCACCCTGGGTTTCTACCTCCATCTCTACATCCTCCTCCTCCTCTACCAGGATTTCTTCAAAGTCTTTCTCCTCATCAGCTTCCAAATTGATCACCTTCCCCCTTTCTTCCATGGTAAGCCTAGTCCTTAATGGATTCCTAGGGGACACGCACACTAGTACCATAGGCTGTTTGTCTTTCTTAGGTCTCGGCATGCACAACGATTTAGGGATTTATGCGACTATCCCGTCACTTTCTGGGGCTTCTCCAACCATCATGGCCTGCACAACCTCCTCAGTGATCATTCCTCTGGTATCCATGGCTTCTGTTATCACTTAAGAAATCTGATGCTAAAATTTCTCATCATAAACCCGATGACAAAGGTCAGTGTTAGTCTAAGTTGATTTCATTTTTTCCTTAAAGTCTGAAGTTTTAGGAGGTCATGAGTCAAGTGTATTCTTATCTACCATTGGTTCCCCCTCATTCACCATTGATTTCATAGTCATGTGTCACTTTGTTATCCACCACAAAGCCTTTTGGTAATTGCATAGCGCATGCGTTCTTTTTAAAGTGTTTTCGCAGCGCATTTACTCTGTTTAGCAATTTCGCAGCGCAAAACCTTATTAGGTGATTTCACAGCGCATCATTCAAAATTTAAACTAACCGCGCTGCGAAATCAGGGATTCGTGCATTCCGCAGCGAATCTTTCCCAAATGTCAAATCCGTTAGGTAAATCCGTGGCTGCGTCATCTTGTGTCAGTTCATGTACTCCACTTATCACGTCCCACCACCAACCTCCATTATCGCCACCATTAGATTTGTTGATACACACGGATTACAATTTCCAAGAAAAGCCACCTTGCACAAGTCTTAATGATGATTGTAAGCCTTGCATGAATAACAAATCTGAAAGATTACAATTTGAAAGATTATAAACGGCAAGATTTCAATTTTAAATAACATTGTAATCAAGCGAGGCAGCAAATCAAGCAAGGCAGCAAATTAAGCGAGGCAGCAAATCAAGCGAGGCAGATTTTCAAAAGAAGCTGAGTTTTTCACAGTTCGAACAGAGCTAGTATTCCTTGCTTACAGGTCATTAAGATTTCATGGAGAGATCAGTGAAGGAACACATATCAGGCAAATGTCTGAGAAATGAGCTTGAAGGTTTGGATATAACACTGAAGAATAAAGATGTGGAGAAGGCATTTAAAAAAGCCAGATGTTGGAATTTTTGCAGGAAGTTACAAGGAGGGCATGCACAGGTGACTAAAGAATTTGCACTAAATTTCATAGGATTAAATTCAAAAGTGGCTATGTTGGAATTGCAGTCTCGCCAGAGATGATATCCACTATGACAGAGATTCCACGAGGGCAAGAAAATTGGTTCAAGAACTTCAAGTTTGACATGAATCCATGCAAAGAGTTTTTAAAGAAGGAATTTGTTAATTCAGATTTGAGCAAGTCAGTTCCGAGGAGCTATGTCAAAGAGTCCTATGCACATTTACTCACCTGTATACAGAAATACCTGACTTGTGAAGGAAGGTATAACAAGGTGTATTCGTACCATTTCAAACTCCTTTTGCATTTTACGGGGAAGGCTTCCATTGATCTACCTTTTTATTTATTCCGCAGTTTGAGTAAGATGTGTGACAAAGTACAATTGAGAAAGGAGGCTTGTGAAACTTCTCTGTTTCACCATGGCTTGATTAAATTACTTGTTTTGCATGAGCTTCAAAGGGTAGGCAAAGATTGGAATACATTTATTTTCATGGCTGGTTTCAGAAGCCAGATTGGCCTCAGTCCTCTACCTACAAAGGATCTTACAACAGCAGGTCTTCAAACAAAAACAAGAGCCAAGAGGTTTCCAAAATTAAAGGCGAGGAAAAAAGTTAGAGAGTCTGTAAAGCCACTGATCATTCAAGATACACCTAAACAATCAACTAAAGAAAAAGCTCAAGTCAAAGAGATTGCACATGAAGCAAGCACAGTTGAAGTAGCCCTAAGGAGAAGAACGAGAAGTCAGATGGCTAAAGAAAAGGGTAAGTCAGTAGCTGTTGAAGAAATTGCAGTTTCGAAGGGAAATCTAAATGATTTATTGCAAACAATTGACTTTGAAGAGTCCCCACTAGTTCAAGATGATTTGATATAGTCAGAAAAAGAGAAGACAAAGAAAACTAAAGCCTCAAAGAAACTTAAGTTTGATGAGCAAGTTGAACAATTTGTTTTCAAACCCAGGAGACCCATAACAAGAAGATTTCAGCAAGTACAAGAGGTACCACCAAGAACAGATGAAACAGGGGAAGTGATACAACCCCATCAAAGAAAGGACAAAGGCAAAACAGTTGCCACACATAAAGAAGATAATATAGAGGACTTGAAAAGAAGATTGGAATCTGCTAACCTTGAGATTGCCAAACTGAGGAAAGTTGCCAGAAGACATGCCATCATACAAGCTAATTATTACAGAATTAAAACCGTGTGGGAAGAGAATGCAACTTCAGAGGTGGTTGACTGTGAAGCTCAATTCCATACCTGGACAGTACCGGCAATTAAAGAAGCAAAATTCATCAGAATGATTAATATGCAATTAATAGCTGGGAACAAGGTTATGAAGAAACAAATTGAAGACTTAAAGGCTCAGTTAAGCCAGCTAAAGGAATCTTCTGAATGAAATCCCATTTCAAGTAAGATTATGTTTTGAATTTTGATGATTTTGCTTAGTCTCATCTTCTTGAAGAATCCTGCATTTCCATTCAGTTTTGGAAAGTCTTGGAACAGTTGAAAGGAGGTTTTGATAGAAAAGTGCTCAATTAAGTAAAGTTTTGGGTTGAAACTATGTTTTTTAAACAACTCAGCAGTTTCGTAGCGTGCTACGAAACTGCTGAAGGTGATGATTAAAGCTCAGCAGTTTCATAGCGCGCTACGAAACTGTTGAAGCTAAGAAAAAATCCAATATAAATCAACCAGTTTTGAAATATAAGCGGGAAATTTTGAAGGGTGAATATATACAAAGAATCATCCAAATCTGCAGCAATCAATCAGGTTAAGATAGGTGGAGAAATATGGATTTGGACACAACTTTAAATTTTGTCATAAAGTGAGCACTTTAATCACGGTTCAAATATGTCAAGAAAGCTTAAAAGAGTTTTTGTTTTTAAAGGCAGTGGACAGCACATCAAGGACGTAGCCATCTGTCACATTTTGGAAAACAAAGATGAAGGACCTGCTTCTGTGGATTCGAAAACCATAAAGACCGATGAGCAAGGGTCGTTTCCTATATTTCAGCACAATAGGAAAGATGTGGCATGGAAGATAAGCATGGAGTCTTAAACTTCCATCACAGCCAAACTAAAAAGGAACCAGATGTCAAGGAACGAGAATCATTGTAACCAAAGCTATTATTATCATAACATGGTGTTAGAATCCTACTAGATTGAGATCTCTGAAAAGTCTAGTTAAAGTTTGTTACATTTAATAGGCAGTTAGAAGTTGATTAGGTGTCATTAGAAGTAGATTTCGAGTTTCCCTCATGCTTGAGGAGGAATCTCAATCAGATAGAAGAACTCTATATATAGTTGGAGCAGCAATGTAATAGGGGTTGGAAATTTTATGAAAAAACTCTTATATTTGGCTTATGTAATACTCTGTTTTGGTAATACATGTTTGGCTTTACTTCTCAGGATTCATGAGGGATTTGATGTTCAGAATGTGTAATATTGTTCTTTTCCTAATCCTTGCAGTGGTATGAATGTGTAATCACTTAGAATTCACTTGAGGTGCTCTAACTTCGTGTATGCATTCATAGACTGTGTGGTCCTATCCAAGTTGTATGTTCTAAATATTTTAAATGCTAAATGCCCTAACTTATGTAAGGTTGAAATCATTGTCATATTGAAATGATGTTGACTCCATAAGCCCAATGGATAGTTACTAAATGTGTTTCCACCATTCATATTTTTACATTTGTTTCACAAGAGTTAGCCATCTTAACTATAATCAAAATTATTAACCCTTTTTGACAGAGCCCTCTCAGGTTGAGGAGGCTAAGCCTCAGCCTAAAGCAAGTTTGAAATAGTTACTTGAGGTATTCCTGGTCTGCAGCCTTCCAGGGTCAGATTTTGCAATAACAGCTTCCTTAGGCACGGCCATAGTGCTATTCCACAATTCTCTCAATGGTTCGGGTAAGTTCCCAAACAACGAATTCACCTTCAATAGATCGAACAAGTCTAGATTCATGAATGTTTGGGCGCGCAACAACTCAGTTCTCAAATTGCTAAGTGTTTTTTTCTGGACACCCCTTTGTAATTTATAGCACCTTGTGAATTTGAATTCAATTGTTCCCCCGACATTCGGTCCATTAATGCTCTCTTGCAATAGATTTTCAAGAATCTAGCCCATAAAGTTCGCATTAAATGCATGTCGTCTGCTCCATTTGGTCTCAAACCAAGCATCACATCATGAATAGTGACTATAACCGTCACTTTCCAGCTGACTCGCGCGGCAGCATAGCTACCCTTGCGTTATCGCGAACCCTACGACACTTTGCTACTGCGTGCAAACCTGACATCGTGCAGCTCCTGGGCAGAGTAGTTTATAGTCTCGCACCTCCTTTCAACTGCTTGGAGCGCTAGGACTATGCTTTTGTCGGCTAGTTAGATGGTCGGGCCACCTGTGTATGCCTTCAAACCACTGCCATTGACTTTTCCTGGGAAGAGTTCTCCATTTAACTTTACCAACTACACCGCGCCACCATCTATGATCTCCTTAATAACATATGGTCCCAGCCAATGCATTTTGAGCTTCCTTGGGAATTTATGGAACTTACTATCATACAACAACACCAAATCATTTTCCTTGAAGGTGCGCAAATTAATATGCCTATCGTGCCAAGCTTTTGCGCATTACTTTTGGACCCGCTAGTGAAATCCAACCAAAAATCGTTCTTCCTCGAGCTCCTCCAACTGCATGAGCCGCTCCTCCAGGGCATCACGGTCTGTCATACCTGTGAGCACCACTATGCACAAACTAGGCACGATGTATTCCATAGGAATTACAACTTCCACTCCATAGACAAGCCTAAAAGGTGTATGTCCCATCAGTCTCTTGTGAGTCGTCCTATAAGCCCATAATACTGTGGGTACGCACAGGTCCCAATTACTTCACTGTGCGTTACATACTTTGTTCAATGCGTTGCATACCTTGTTGAATGCTTCCGACTGGATAACCTTCTGTGCAATTGTTACTTCTACATAATATCTTCCCAACATTAAGAGCCATTTGCACATCGGCCCCCCCAACACATGTTTATTGATCATACATTTCAGTGTGACATTCATGTGCATCTGCATAGGTTGTTTTCCATATGTCTGCATCCACCTGGCCAGATGTGTGTGTGGACTATCCCGTCCATTATATTTGTCTTTCAATCACACTCTAGGCTTCCCAAATCGGGTGCACATCATTTTCCTAAATTCGCATCAGTTGTCAAAGCTCCCTTTGTGTGTACCCCACTACCTCATGAGCGTAGTGCATAGTACCCAGTCCAAGGCCTGGAAACGTTGCTTTTCCAGCACCTCCCTTTCAAATTTAATCAAGAAGGTATCCACATCACTTAGACCATCATAAGTAGGTAGGTCTCTTACTTCTGTCGATACGTAGTGTAGTGACCTTTTCATCATATTACAATTCAGTGTAGTTACCTCATGTAACCGATTCTTCCATCGCTCCATCTCCTCATCTAAATCCAAAGCATAGGAGCTTTCACGCTCCCATGCAATCTACCCATCCACGATGGGATTCACCCAGGCCTGATTTCACGTTGTTATCTTATAGATGCAGTCCAAATCATCATCACTTTCATAGTCACGCACTAGCTTCGTATAGTGTGAACCTTCAACGGGGTCTAGGGGTATAATTACGCTTAGTGACTTCTTTTCAAAAATCATTTTTCGCTTTTTCAGATTAATCACCCCATTCATGTCAGTGGCCCAATCAATTCCTAAGAGTGTGGGGTAGGGATTGCTGTCATCAACAATCTCTATCACTTCAAAGTTTTCTAGCGCGCTCGCTCCCTGAATTTCCATGGTTATTCCCTGCAATCGCCCATGGGTATTTTTTCTATTGGTTCATTATTCACAACTGAATAGGAGACCAATGCAGCATAGGTATCCCCATTCGCTCCCATGTCTGCTTCAGTAGAACATTCGCATCCAATCCTAAGTCCAAGATGACTTGATCCATCTCATATTCTCTGATCTATGCGGTTAGTCTCATTTCTCTACTCGTTCTTGTCTTATGTTTTCTGATCTTCCTGACTATGCATGGTTCTCCTGGTGCAGTCCCAGTGCATCTGTTAATGAGTTCCTATAACCCTTTCACTGCCTTATTGTTGCGTAGTAGCTTCATACATGTTTCCAGGAATGTTGTGAGCATAGACAGGTCCATCTCTAGCTCTGGTTTATCTTTGCTTCTTGAAGTGGAGGCATCAAGGAAGCATTTCTTGGCTTCCATGAAGGTTTCTCAAGTGCACTCCAAATCAAACTCTTCTTCCTTCACTAGAGCTTTACGAACCCAAGTACTATATTATGGTTGTTTTCCTTTGTCATCTCTCGTCGTGATTCCACTTTAGAGAACAATGTTTACATTCGGATTTTCCTCGTGTAGCTCAGACCTCAACATCTACAGGTTTTGAGTTGAGGGAGGTGATATTGCTCCTTTGTCGTGTATCCTAGCTATCAGTGTAGGACAATCTTCTGTCTCATGATCAAACAAGTTGCATTACAAACACGATAGGCATTTTGGATTTGTACAATCATGGGCATAATGTCCTGGCACTCTGCAATTGTAGCATATCAATTTTCCACAACCTCTTCCAGGTCCTCCTCCGCCTTGGCCTCGTCCACACCCTTGAAATCATGTTTGCGCCATTCCTGCATTTTGATCAAGGGGCCACGTTTCGGCCTGAACTCTATAGGTGGGAGTTCTATCCATCATTAACTCATAGCTTCTACAAGTGCACTCATGGTGTCCCAATGACCTACAAAAGTTGCAGAACAACTTTTTCAAATTTTGCGTATACTTCTGTAACAAGTGACAATTGTCCGTGGTATGTTTTCCAGCTATTTAACAAATAGCACACCACAAAGTAGGCACCACGCTAGCTCCTACTTATGCTTTCAGCCTTAACGGCATCGGTCCTCCTCTTGTGAGGTAATTTGTGAAAACCAGGCAGTGGTCCTTATCATGACCCTGACCCTTGCATTTTACGCACCACACCTCTTCACGCACTTCTGGTCAAGTTGTCCTGTCCCGTTTCAGACTCTACATCTCAAGGCATAAATTCTTCAACTACGTGTGGATCTATTGAATTCCCAAGTTAGGCTCCTACATCGGGGTCTCATGCAGCCTCATCGTGATCTCTAAGGCCTCTACTTGAGTCATTAATTTCTATTGTGATAACGCACTCCTCAGATGTGACATTAGCAAAGCTACAAACCATTCACGATGTTGTCCATCCATTAGGTTCATATTGGCTTCACGAATTGTACATTTTAGCCTCTGATCCAGCTCCCAAGGAGTATCACCTAGTAGCATGATTATCTCTTTGAATCTAATGATGGACTGTGCTTAAGACTTCAGCCTGCTAAATTCTCTATTTAGATTTGCTTGGATATCAGTGATTCCCGCATTTGGATTATCATTGGAGTGCTTAATATACCAAGCTAGTACGTGGTCCTGCAGGGTGCTAACCAATGTCGCTTTATTTATATTGTCATCTATAACTCCTTGTGCTTCCCATACAGCCCTTACCACGAACCAAAATTGGTCCAGATCCTCATTTCCCAAACCCTTGAACACAGGCAACTTCACTGTGCTTTCCATATTGAATTGCGATGGTGGTGGAGGTGGTACGGGTGAAGATGGAGGTGATGGTGGTGAAGCTAGTGGCAGTGTGGGTGGGGGTGGTATTAACGGAATTCTTTGCCTTATCAGATGGATCACACTTCGCAACAAGACCTTCACGAGCTCTTCCTCGTCCCATCGCCGAGGTGAAATCAAGGGGCTAGTTTCAGATCCCTTACTTCCTTCGTTCCTGTAAGCTTTTCCACTTCACATAGCCTCAAACATCAAGATAACTTCATAACCCTATTTTCACACAATAGCATTTTAATCCAAGTCATCACTCTGCCTTGCTATAGCTGACTGAGGTGTCGACCGCGAACTCAGTAATGAATCATTCTATAATATGATCAAACCAATGATCAACAGTGCGTGCGATCTTATCCTCTGAAGCTTCCAACCTTCACACTAACTCTGGGGTCCACACAATAGGATTATCGAGTTTCCACCTTCCTTGACTATCTGCTAGCTTCATGATCCACTCATATAGCTCAGTAGGGAAAGACGCGAAGAAGATTTCATGGATCTCTGTGTACAGGTAGTAGTCTAACCACTCTTCTTTTAACAGTCACGGGTTCCTGTTCTCCTGCGCTGCAAACTCGTGAATTCTTCTATCCAACCAGCCTTCAATTTCCTTCTTAGTTGGGTTCCAATGATATGATATCAAACATATTTATGCAGATTCTGGTCCCGGTAACAAAACCATTTGTTGGCTTGAGGGGGCCTGACCTCGGTTTGGAGTTATTTAGCCAAACAAATCCCTACACTACTAGCCCTTTCGGCATTAGCCTGCAGAGTGCGGACTGAAGTCTCACACGAAGTAGTATGGGGGGATGTTGGAACCATGTTTCCGTACCCTTGAGATGTCTGAGGTGTCGATTTAGTCCAACTGTACCTATCTTCTTGCAGGTTACTTCGCGCACTGTTCTAACCTTCAATACCCTCGCGATCTATTATAATCATGTTTTGTGCAGCCCTAACCAAGGGCTGAGTTGCTTTCACACTGCTATGGTAGCTAACTGCACTATTTCCGCAATCTACACCATGTATCTTACTTGTCTTCTTACAGATGTTAGTTAACTTTGCATAAACAGATACTATATCTTGTATTCACTTAATCAATACAATCATATGTATTCACGCATCATATAAACAATGGAAGTGCAATTTACACCCAATATATTCAATGCATAAAACAGGAAATAAATACACATAATACATATGAAACTTCTCTTTATTAATGCTTCCAACTGTTACAAACTCGACTCCCCCTGCGCACTCAGTTGCGGACTACTAGGCCTCTGCGTACTTAGCTGCAGAGCCTTCTCCTACTCTACGACCCAAAACTAGACTTTACACTTTAGATACGACTCAATCCTTCATCTTTCTCATTATTATACCATGATCTATTGATTACTTAGAGCCTCGCTCTATTTATACAATCCCATGGTCCGCGTACCATGAGTAGATATCTACAACCAACATTACATTACCAAATCGAGCGCAGACAACCCTATGACAATTTTCCAAAATATGCACTCCGCATCCATAAAATGCGGAGTCTTTACATTGGGGTTACAACTTTTGACCAAAATTTTGGCTTTACGCCCCAAAACTTCCCTTGGGGGATCCCGCGCCAAACATCATTGCTTGTACTTGGCATTTGACTTCTCCAGGATGTTGTGAACCTGCTAGCGGATGTGTTGGATGCATTCAATAAATATGGTTGCTTTATCATCCTCAGACAGTATGTGTGTGGATTATGTCTACGTAGTCACATGAGGCATGGCAACATCAATCAGACACAATGGTTGAAATCCTAGACCCACTTGAAAGGGACTGCAACCAGTCGAGCTATGGAGAGCTCTATTATAATTGTTTTTCACATATGGAAGACTCTCATCCCAGGTTTGAGGATGCTTGGAGTTGTACATGCAGAGTATGTCCACTATCATCCTATTGATGACCCCTGTCTGGCCATCAGTATGGGGATGAAAGGCAATCGATTTGGTGAGGTTGGTGTCCAATAGTGTCTGGAGGCTTGACTAAAATGTGCTCAGGAACCTACTATCCGATCTGATATAATGGTGTGTGGGATTCCAAAATGTACCCATACTCATTCAAAGAAGAGTTTGGAGGTGTCCTCTACTGTGATACTCTTCTTGCAGGCCACCAATATAGCCATCTTAAAAAAATTGTCCACAACCACAAATACAAAGTCATTACCATGCTTTGTAGAAGGCAAGCCAGACATATAGTCCATGGAGATGGATTCTCATGGCTGGCTGGGAGTAGGCAGAGAAGTGTACAGGCCTTTCTTCTTAATGGTTGGCTTGGAAATGGTACAAGCAGTGTACGATCTGACATATTTCCCAACCTCTAGTTGGAATTTGGGCCATTAAAAGTACTTTTGTAGTACAACCATAGTTTTCTCCACACCAAAGTGGCCTGTGACTCAACTATAGTGTGCCTCCCAAATGAGCTTGGCACGTTCGCTTGAAGGAACACAAAGGTGGCCTAGCTAGCATAATAATGTGTCCTAGAGGTGGAAATCAGGAACTTGCTTGCCAACTACTAGCATCTAATATGTTAAGGCAAACTCTAGATAATTTTTGTATAGTTGCGTCCATCCAAAGGTCTCATGACCACAAGATTTGAGAACAGTAATCAGTGCTACAACTAGTGGCCGGATGAGGCAGTCTACAACATGTTTGGTGCTACCCTTTTTGTATTAAATGTTCAAGTGGAATCATTGCATATATGTAGACCACTTCTGATGGCGATCATTCTACAACTTCCCTTATGTCTGTATAAACTGAAGAGGTCAGTGATCAGTGTGGATGACCATTTCCTTCCTGATCCAGGTGGATCTTTAGACACCAGTGGCATGGAAAAGGCTCAAAATTCAAAGTGGAGGAAAGATGATGATCTTGACATCAAATCGAAGTGCTCATCACCTTGATTCCAACGGTGTGAACAACACTCCAATCCGAGTCTGGGTGAAAGAGATAGAGGCAGTCAAAGTTGGGTTGACTTTTTGATGACTAGGTAGGATTAATGAAGGCACAATTTGGACTTTTTCCAGTGGATGGAATCCAGCTAACTCAAGCTAGATTCCAGGAAAATTGTGGCCATGTTAAAATGACTCCTTCGGTCAAAAACCGAATTTCCAAAAATAAACACTTTGTTTTAAATAACAATTTATATATATATATATATATATATATATTATATATATATATATATATAATATATATAATATATATATATATATATATATATAATATATTTATATATATATTTATATATATATAAAGGTGCAGCCACCAACCCCGCCACCCCAACTCTTACTTGTACCATAACATAATATTTATATTAATGGAGGGGTGGGCCATGAGCCCTAGCCCCTCCCATGAAACTGTTACAACAACCAATGTAACGGGGTGGGCGGCCATGACCCTGCCACCCCACAACCCTCATAACAAACGAAACCACCATAAAGTAAAAGGCACGGGAATTCAGTGGGTCGGCCCTTGGGGCACGGACCCAACCCATGTTAGCAAACAACCAACCACCACCATGCATGGAACCAATCAGGGAGGAGGTGAGTACGATGGGCGGGTTGCCCAAGGCAGGCCCAACACAACCAATAATTTAATTTTAAAAAAGGATTCGTTTGAGATGTATAAAAATAAAGGAGGAGGCGGGGTTTGACCTCCCAACCTCCTCCCTCATAACCGGATCCTTAACCAACTCAGCAACCGTCAACTTTGGAAAATCTGCCCGCGAATTTATATTTAAATGCAGTTTATCAGTGCACCTAGGGAGAGGAGGCAATGCATGTAGTTTGAGGCAGATTTTTGCAGGAGGGACAGATTTTCACTTTGTCATATTTTGAAAAATTTTATATGGTTTTAGCATTTCTCGATGCCACGAATGCAATGGCATTGTCCATTTCTCCAACAGAGTTCTGCATTTTTTGGCCATTTTTCAGTATGGAGTTATAAAACTCCTTTTTTTTTGTAACTGATGCTTGTACCCTTCTTCCTCATGCCACTTAATGAATGAAGGCCTCCCCATTGATCGAGCAGGGCCTAGAGACGTAGTCCAAGTTAGACAAACTCTGTTATCAAGTCTTGTTGTCTTCTTTCATGCTTTATGTGTTTCTCCTCTTCTCTCATGTGCACATTAAATTTATATGTTAAGCTACAATTTATGCATGTAATTCTTTAGTACATCTATAAGCAAAAGATCTTGGATCAAGTGGTATCAGAGTAGATCCTTTTTAGATGTGAATTGCATGTTTGTATGCTAACAAGAAATCGGCTCCAAAGAGGCGAAGGGAAACTAAATTCTTTCCATCCCGAAGCAGGGCATGCACATCGAAGGAGAAACATGGCAGGAAGAGGCTCGTTATGAAGAGGAGCTCAATTTCCGCAAAACCTTTGATACAATGGCAGAAAATGTTGGTCTATTGCTTTCAAGGCTGGAGAAAGAAAAAGGGAAAAAGGCAAAAGAACAAGGTTCAGCGCATGGGAATGGTGAAGAAGAACCCCCTCCTTCTCCTTCCATGAGTGAAAGCTCTTCTTCCTCCCATCATCATCATCATAGAAATTCAAGGGGTGCATCTAAGAAACCTTTCTTTAAATTGGATGTCAAATTTGATCTTCCCATGTATAATGATGAAAGTAATGTAGAAAATCTTAACAAGTAGATTAGGCAGATTGAGATCTACTGCAGTATTCAACATATCGAAGAGGATGAAGCAAATATTCAGTTGGCCTCTCTTCGACTGAGTGGCACCGCTCTTGTCTGGTGGGAGAGAAAACTGCAAAGTAGTAAGAATGTGGGTAATCTTCTTTCCTCATGGCCTAGTTTCAATTATGCATTAAAGGAACAATTTTATCCCTTGGGTTATAGGCAAAAAATCCTTAATGGATTGGAAATATTTAAGGCAAGGCAAAGGTCAGGATGTTCAAAGCTTTACCGAGGAGTTTAGAAAACAAGCACTTAATTTGGGCATTGCACTTGATTCACCTGAAGTAGTAACTAAGTATATTGGATCATTACATAGTTACATTAGAAATTCATTATTATTGTTTGAACCTATTACCATTGACTCAACTAATGTAAAGGCCATTCATTTGGAAAACAGGGGAACACCTAAACAGGATGACCACCCAAAGAGAGCCGCAATAGCCAAGAGAAGGGGAGTAAAGTCCTCTTGTACACATTGTGAGAAAGAGGGGCATGACGAAGAAAATTGCTAGAAGTTGCACCCTGAGCTAAGACCTGTAAAGCATGACAAAAATGGGAAGCAGAAGGTCATCACCATCGTGCAACAAAACCAAGATTCTGAGTCAGAGGAAGATGAGAAGGTCGTAGCTGCAGGATTTGCACAAGGTAGGCCCATTGACTTGGGGTCCAATTTTGGTGATGAAATGAAGTTTGCAGCCCTCGGGGTCACGGCATGAGGAACCATAGATTTTGGGTATGATTCTGGCCATGAATCAAGGATTTCAATAGACATAACGAAAAGGGCACTCCCCACAGCAGGACTCCAAGAACTTGAGGAGATCAACCACTACATCCAAGAAAAGAATGCTGAGCTAAGGAGGCTTCTACAAGAGGAAAGGGAAGAAAAACAAAGATTACTACACAAGTTGCAAGCCAGTGATGAGGCCTTGGAAAAGTTGTAGCATCGCTATCTAGAGGTAAAAAGCGATTCCTCAATTTCATATGATTTTCATGATGATGAATTCGTTGCTTTTGAAAAACATACTACAGGGATTGGATCCAAACTATTGAAGAAGATGGGGTATCAGGGAAAGGGCCTCGACATCAAAGGCCAAAGCATCGTAAACCACATCAAAGTCAAGGAATTGTCGCATCGTGCAAGACTCAGATACACTAGAAAGGAAATGGGAGAAATCTCCAATACAGCTAGTAACCAGCCAACGACAGACGATGAAATTCCCTCCTCACAGTCCAGTGATAGCGAGGGCCCCATAAACACTCATCAGAGGAACACCCGGGGAAAGTGCCCCAAGGCAACCTCGAAAGTTTGGAGAAAAAAGAATCGTTGTAGCCATTGCAACAAAGAGGGACACCGACAAACTACATGTCTGATGCTTCATGCTCTGGAAACATCACTGATAGAGCTGCAAGGTGAACATTTTCAGCAAATGAAACCACCCCATTCACGATGGTATACTTTGTTAAGTTGGTTTTTCTAAGGTAGTAGCTTGTTATGGCCACCATTGTAAATTATACTTTGCAAGTAAATGTAAAAGTGATGATGTGTTTCCTATCACTTCAAAACGCAACGATGATATTTTGGCCTTTCTTTACTAGTAGTTGAGGTATTGATTACTTTTTATGTAATCCTTGGCCAAGGAGTGTGTGATATAAATGCTTGGCAAGGAAGAGTAGTTAAGTCATATGTGGTGTGCATTATTGCAAAACAATGAACTAGTTTTGCATGCAGGTGATCAAAAGTGTGGGTTGAGAGGACACAAACAAAGTGCTAAGTGTAAATGCTTTTGGGGTCCAAAAGCTCCTCAGTAGAGAGGATTGATCCAGGTGCATCTTTAGACACCAGTGGCATGGAAAAGGCTCAAAATTCAAAGTGGCATAAAGATGATGAACTTGACATCAGATTGAAGTGCTCGTCACCCTGATTCCAACGGTGCGAGTGACACTCCAATCTGAGTCTGGATGAAAGAGATAGAGGCAGTCAAAGTTGGGTTGACTTTTTTATGACTGGGCAAGATTAATGAAGGCACAATTTGGACATTTTTCGGCGAACAGAATCCAGCTAGATTCGAGGCAAAATTGTTGCCTCGTTAAAATGACTCCTTTGGTCAAAAAACGAATTTCCAAGAATAAACACTTTGTTTTAAATAAATAAATATATATATATATAAGAAAAGGGTGGCAAGCCACCAACCCCACCACCCAACTCTTACCCGTACCATAACATAATATTTATATTAATGGAGTGGTAGGCCATCGGCCTTGGCGCCTCCCACCTAACAGTTACAATAACCAATGTAACGGGGTGGGTGGGCATGACCCCGCCACCCCACAACCCTCATAACAAATGGAACCACCATAAAGTAAAAGGCACGGGATTTGGGTGGGTCAACCCTTGGGGCACAGACCCAACCCACGTTAGCAAACAGCGAACCACCACCATGCACAGAACCAGTCAGGAGGAGGTGAGTACGGTGGGCGGGCCCGACCCAACCAATAATTTAATTTTAAAAAAGGATTCATTTGAGATGTATAAAAAAATAAGAGGAGGCAGGGTTTGACCTCCCGACCTCCTCCCTCATAATGGATCCTTAACCAACCCAGCCAACCGTCAACTTTGGAAAATCCACTGGCGAATTTATATTTAAACGCAGTTTATCAGTGCACCCAAGGAGAGGAGGCAGTGCACGCAGTTCGAGGTGGATTTTTGCAGGAGGACTGGATTTTTACTTTGTCAAATTTTGACAATTTTTATATGGTTTTAGCATTTCTCAACACAACGAACGCAATGGCGTTGTTCTTTTCTCCATCAGAGTTCTGCATTTTTCGGCCATTTTTCAATATGGAGGTATAAAATTCCTTTTTTTTGTTACTAACGCTTGTACTCTTCTTTCTCATGCCACTTAATGAATGAAGGCCTCCCCATTGATCGAGCAAGGACCAGAGACGTAGTCCAAGTCAGAAGAACTCTGTTATCAAGTCTTGTTGTCTTATTTCATGCTTTATGTGTTTCTCCGCTTCTCTCATGAGCACATTAAATTTCTATGTTAAGCTACAATTTATGCATGTAATTCTTTAATGCATCTATAAGCAAAAGATCTTGGATCACTTCCCCAGAATGTAGTGCTTCCATTGTCAGTAAGCCTGCACGATAGAATACATTTCTTTATCATAAGTGGGGTTCTTCCGAATTGTATCGTAAAGTGTCTCATTATGATAGGCCATTAGATGCCCGTGTTGAGTGAGGACTGCACCAATAGCATAGTCTAAGGCGTCTATCTCGATTTCAAATGGTTGTTGCAGTTCTGGCAGTGTGAGTGTCTGTGTAGAGCAGAGGTGGTGCTTCAACTCAACAAACACCTTCTGTTGGCAATCGGACCAGGAAAACTTTGCTTTTACCCCACCCTTAGTAATCTAACTCAAAGGCCAAGTGATATGGGAGAATCCCAACATGAACCTCCGATAGAAATTTGCAAGGCCTAAAAAGTTGCAAAGCTCCGTTAGAGCGATCGGGGCTGGCCAATCCTAGATGACTTGGATCTTGGCCAGGTCCACATGAACACCACGCTCATCTATGATGTAACCCATGTATTGGGCCTGGCTCATGCCAAAGATGCATTTGTCCAATTTGGAACACATTTTGTGTTGCCGAAGGGTTTGAAGGACCTATTGAATGTGTTGCAAGTGTTCTTCCCAACTCTTGCTAAAGATGAGGATGTCATCCAGATAAACCACCACTAATGAGTTGGTGAAGGGCCGCAAGATGTCATCCATTAGCCTCTTAAAAGTAGTAGGGGAATTTTTCAACCCAAAGGGCATAACCAACCATTCAAAAATGCCTTCCTTAGATTTAAAGGTGATCTTCCATACATATGTGGGCTCTATTGGAACCTGGTGATAACCAGACTTTAGATCGATCTTGCTGAAATACTTGGCCCCCTTGAGTTGGTCTAGTAAGTCATCAATCCATGGGATTGGATACATGTTCCTAACAATGATTTTTTTTAGTGCTCGATAATCAATGCAAAGCCTTCAGGTCCCATCCTTCTTCTATACAAGTATCGTGCTCCCACAAGGTGAGGAACTTGGTCAGATGTGCCCTTTCTACAACAACTCCTGAATTTGCTGCTTGATCTCTTGATTTTCCAGAATGGAGCGACGATATATTGGCCCGTTGGGTAGAGGTGCTTCGAGAGTTATATTGATTGAATACTTGACTTCAAAATGCAAGGGTATCCCTCTGGGTGAGGAGAAGATGTCCCTATATTCTTCCATGACCCTATCCCTTACTTTGAGCATGAATCAGAAAGAAAACAAATTTCCCAGTCTAGGAGATGACCTTACTGCATTGCTTAGTAGAGATCAAAGAGATGGTTGTAGGCAGGGATACCTCTGGTATTTTGTACAACTTAGTACCCAATGAAATAATAACATAGCGAGGTCTAGACTCATATACACCATGTCACTTCCATAAGTATGGTTGTCCTAATAATACATCACAAACTTCAAGAGGAGCAAGATCATACAATACCTCATCCGTGAAGGACTTGATGTTGTTGGGAAGGCGACACTATTGGCTGACGCGGAGATCTCATCCTTAGTGAAGCCACACGATGGTATACAGTTGTGGATGTGTTGTAGTTGGTAGGCCCAGCCACTTCAAAACATCTACTGAAATGAGGTTCTTTTGGCTCTCGCTGTTGACAATGAACTGCAACGGAGAACCCTTCACCCACATCTTTGAGTGGAATAGGCATTCCCCCTCTTCTGGATCTTCAGGCTCAATCTTCTAGATCTTGGTGGCACTGGGCTTTGCATTAATGATCTGCTTCCCTTTTTCATTCCCCTTGTCAGGTTCTGACTCAATGTTGGAACATGTGTTGGACTCAGAAGCCTTCACCTCAGCCACCAGTAACTACTTGGCCCGACACTCACTTGTGTTGTGAGTGGAGCTCTTATGGAACTCACACCACTTTCTCGTGTCCTTCTTTGTCTTCGTGGTTTTGTTCTTTTCTTGCCACTTCGGAAGGTTCTCCTAGCATTCCCCACCTTTACCTTTAGCTTTGCTCTGCGATTTGGGGGTGCCTTTCCCTTGCTTCAGATTCACAGATCCAAAGTTTCGCTTTTTTGTTTAAGCTTCTGCTCAATCTTGACAGTGTATCGGTATGTCATGTTGAGCGAGAAGATGTCTAGGAACTCCATCTCATCCTGGTTGTACTAGTGTAAGCATTCCCAATAATTGAGTACCAATTTTTTCTCAGAATCCTTGATGCCCAACTTCGTGCGAAGGGTATGAAAAACATTGGTAAACTTCAGCACATCTTGGTCTCTTCCTTGTCACAATGTGGTCCACTCTATGTATTTATCATCATAGCTTCGACAGGGTAGTACTCCTCCTTGATGGTGTCCCAAAATGAATCCCAAGTGGGTGCGACCGAAAATAGTGAGGGCGTACCTTCATCCTTCTACTCACATTAGGTTTCCCACCAGTCCTTGACATGGGGGGTAGCTTTGAGAAAAAAATTAATATTTTCCTGGTTGGAAAAATCATGAATAGAAAAATATCCTTCTAGCAGATTTAACCATTTATCTACAACGTTTGCATCTATCTGACCCTCAAATATGGGAATGTCAAAGTTAACTTGTACCTTAAAGGGTGTGGCACTTCTAGCATAGCTGCTGGAAGTGGATGTGTCGCCCTTGGGTAGCCGCTAAAGGATTCGGGCAAAGTTGTCCATCATCGCGTTCCTCTGTCACTCGAGGGCTTCTTCAAGCAAGATTTTGAAAGGTTCTCATGGCCCCTCATCTTTCTTTTCTTCCCCCATGGGAGGTCATCGGGATTTGAGAGGCTAGTCTTGCAAAGGTTTGACCAATTCAAGCCCTAACTCCTTATATCCAGACCTCGTTGGGGACATGCAAATAAAAACAAAGAAAGAGCAAACTGCTCTAATACCACTAAACTGAATTTAAACAAGAACACAACAAATTATAGATATAACCATAAATACAAATATGCAACAGAAATAACACTTCAATTCATTAATATCAAATATTGAAATATGCTTGCAAACAGAATGGAAATAAGACTAACTCAGAATATGGTAACTTATCTTTAAGAAGAGATGTGGTGGCTACATGCCTCTGAACTATGTTACAATGAGGCTTCAAGGCCTATTTATTATTGAGAAATAATGGAAAACCCTAAACATCCAAAAACCTAACCCTAGGAGATGAAGCGCCAAAATTGTGGGCCCCTTTTGTGTAAATTGGTACATCAATTTCCCGCGATCGTAACTTTGGCATACAATCTCCGTTTGGATATCATACTACCTTGTTTCGATAATATCGAATAGTAAGCCGAAAGAAAACCCATTACCCCATTTGAGATGTATTTGGTCTCTCTGTTTTCCCTAAAAATATTATTTAGGGCCTCAAAATGGCTCTAGAAGTTCAGGACCCGAAAATCTACCAAAAATAGTAAACTGTGCTACAATTAAGGAAACTGCAAAATTGAAAGACACAGTGTTGGGGGTTAGAGTGGAATAGGAGGGTGGCCACCAATATCCACCTGGATCAAAAGGTCTTGATTTGAGAAATTAGGGATGATCACCAAATTGAGCCAAAGGATTTGGAAAAACATTTCAAAAAAAAAAAAATCTAAGTTTGTGGGGAAGTGTTATAAGGGTTGAAGCAATAGTTCAAGAAGAGTTCAAACAAGAAATTGAGCAACTAAGTTTATGGTATAGGGACTCACAATTTGGCATTAAGGGATGATCATGAAATGAAGGAACAAAATAAGCGAACCTAATGAAGAGAAGTCTAAATTTGGTAATCAAGATCGATTGTCAAATTGGGTTCAAACGAATTTTGGATGGAACCCTTCACTAGTTCAAAAATCTAGACAAAGGGGGGTTTAATAAAAATAGAAAGACAATATGAAGGCTTGATTTGGAAATTGGTTGGGGTAGGAGGCAGTGAAGTTTGAAAGGTAAAAAAAGAAGGGGCCCAATTTGTGGATTGGGTTTGATAAATTTAAGCTCAAAAAGTGAAAAATAAAAGGAATGAGTTTGAACTTGATTTTATAACAAGAACTCAAGGCTCATAAGAAAAACTTCAAAGGGAAAGCCCAAAGTCAAAAGAATAACTCAAGATAAATTGTTGAAACCTAAACTCAAAAAAAACTCACACTTGAAAATGAATAATTAGGGATCTAAATTTCGATATCAAGTAGATTTTGGGATTAGGGAGGAACTTCAAAAAGTAATTAGAGACCTAATTTGAGCATCTAGCCCGATCTTGGAATTGGCTTGCGTTTTCAAATTGGCGGCACATGGTAAATCCGGAGTTAAGATGGATATATATATATACACCATTGGCAAAACCACGAGTTGTTAAAACTTGGAGCTTAAAAACCGCCAATGGTAAATTGACTATTTTACCTCAATTTTGTTTTAATTATTGATTTTATTTTTTATTTTGTTTCAATTTTATTTTATTTTTATTTTTATGTAATTTGATAGGGTCAAAATGTTTACATAACAAGATAGGATGGGGCATTACAACATCTCTTCCATACTGGGATGGAGAGAACCTCTCAGCACAATACCCATTTGTCATTGACGTATTCATGAGCACCTCTCCATACAATACCCATTGTCGTTTCCATATTCATTCTGCAATTTTTTTTGAAATCCTTTTAATTTATATTCTTTAATAATAAATCAATTAACAATAAGCAATTGAGTTTATCTTAAATGGTGGTAAGGAATAATTGTTTCTCCTCCCCACTTAAGTTTGATTGATAAAAATTATAAAATAAACTTTATTATAATAATTCATAATCTTATTGATATGTATAAATAATACTGAATTCTTGGTATAACATACAAAAATATTTATTTAAAAAAATGAATCACTACACAACATGGTGTTTATTCTACAAAACTATATGACACCCTTTTAATTTATTTTTCCTCAATAATAAACTCGTTAATTGCACTACATAACATGGCGTTAGTAATGCAAATATTGATAGAAACACAATCGATTTATGGGAGGCTAGTTCTTAGCTTTGTCGAGTCTGTGTTATTTACTAAATTAAGGTATTGCACGTTATATGGGGAAGCCTCCTCACCATATATTTTCTATATTTTCTGGTATTGGACTCTTATTGTTAAAAATCTATTATTGATATCATATCTAAGAAAACCCATGGATAAGACAAATCTCTGTTCTTCAAGATGTATCTGACCTAAAGTATTTTTATACATTGGATTTTTGCACCAAATTATATCCACTTTATATTATTAAAAAATTTTAATTTAATTGATACTAATGTATTGGGTTTATCCTTTTGCAGTCGAGAGATTCTATGGACTACATTGTTATAAATTCTTTCAACACCTTATCTTCAACGAATAAAAAGTATGACACGGAAAAGGTTGAACTACAAAGATTAAAGTAAATATAGATTTCATAAGTGCTAAGAAATATGAAAGATTGGATATCCTCAATACCATATACACTATTGAACCTCAGTGCACAACGTATAACATCCATCATTACAATCGTGGTAATTTAGAGTTTGTAAACTCGCCCTAGTATGCAAGAGCTAGCTATCCTATTGAATAACATGGAAAATCAAAATTTGTTCAAGCAACATGGAAATAATTAGATTTCTAGGATAATACAAGAGAGGCTACATGGCAGCTAGTCCTTGCCTAGCTGGTCTAGCCACCAGCAGCCTCCCCTAAAACTTACGCTGCCTTCATTGAACTTCGACTGCCTTCTCTAGACTGTGGACTAAAGCACGTAGACCTACTGCATAAACTAAAGCTGCTAGTAGCTGCTAGTACTTATTATAGGGCTAGTAGTTCTTACAGGGCTAGTAAGTCCAATTACTCTACAGACGGAGGAAGCTACTCTAGTCTAAAGTGCAAGTAGTAATTTCGGGTCGACTTTGACACAAAACTGCGAGGAACGTTCAGGTTATATAGCCAAGTGAAAAGAATCGCTGAGGTAAGCACAATGAGCGAGAGAGAGGAAGAATTGTCTGCAGAGAACAGAGTTGGATTAAGCTCTTGGCAAGCACCTGCATTGAATACTTTTGAAGGTCATGTCCAACAGATGTTAATAAAGTAGCCAAGGAAACATTGTAAACCAATTAGCGGAGCCTTATCTCCTGTCATGATTTAATGTAAATATATAAATTGTTCTTGTTTAAAAAAATGAATTAGTGATCCCTTTTATATCCCAGACCACAATGGATGTTAAATCTAGATCTGCTCGAATAAATGTGGTTATACCTTTCGTATTTTTTTCCAAATCTGAATAGTCAACCTATGGTATTGTTCAAACTAAACATGAAAGCCTTAATATTATCAAATTATAGACCATGCAAGATTAAGATGGGGAGAGAGGACCGCACCTGATTGTAAACCATTAAAAACGAGAAATCCCAAATTTTGTTTTACATGCTATTGTAGTTGTGTGGATTTATGCTTTTATTGCCGTTCTGTGGATTCTAGATATTAGAAATAGAATGGATTGTTTAAATTCTAAAGGTTTATTTTATTGGAATGCCAGAAAGCATTTATATATGCAATATAAATAGATAGAAAAAGTGTAATGTATACCTGATGTGTAGATAAGGAGCTTCAACAGATTTTAATAAACAGAGAAAAGTGACATTCAATGACGCTTGTTGTCGTCAATGACAACATTATGCGCAACACTAAGTATACTCCAGTCCAATATGCATAGAATTGTTCTGAGAAAACCACGCAAGCCACGTGCATGCAAGCCATGTGCTTGTTTATCAACATTGCATGCTGTCTGTGAAGTCGAGACTTGTTTGTAAGCTCTCTGGTTTAGCGGCGTTTGTTTAGTCCATAGGCCCAACTGATCACAATACAACGATATAAAGCACATAGACAAAGAAAGGGAGATTTCATTGGAAGGCCAACCATCCGAGCTAAGATATGATAACAGATACACTAATTTAGTTCAGAATGTCCAGAGCCCTGTCGTTGAGAAGCTCCAGGCAGGCGTCGTCCCCGTTCAGAGAATCCTCGCCATCACAATCTGTATTCATGGTGTACAGAATCTTGCAATCCGGCCCGACATAGACTGAGAAATACCCTTTCGGAGCCATGTTGTGCCAGTGGCTGTCGGGCCATGAACGAGAGCGTTGCAGATTAACAAAAGGCAAAATCGTGCAAGAGGTCGTGAGCGATTTGGTCCCGGCCATCGCCAGACGAGGGCGTCGCCATGTCCTCGGAATCAGGCTCTTGGCAGATATTATTTGTATTATATTAAATTAAATTAACATTATTTCTTTGTTTTTATTATTCATATCATAATGTTCCATTACTTGGATAAGATTCTAAAGTGATCCGATGTTGTGTTTGCGCGTGGCCAGGGAGCAGGTGTTTTCTGCATTGCAGGTGTCAAGCAGCATGTAAGAACGATTGCCATCGTTGTTGTTATAAATCAATTTCTGCTTCCAGAAGGTATCGAACTCCTCCATTTCGCAACCTGGACTGCTCCAGTATTTCAACTCCGTCGCGCCCAGGTTTTCCTCTCCTCTGATTCACCTCCATCCTGCCGAATCTATAGATCGCTTTTGTTCATTTTGTCGGCCGATTTTATCTGCCTAAATTGGTCGAAATTTCAGAAATTGCAAGCGACGGCTACTCGGAGCAGACAATTCTTATTTCGAATTTTAAAGCTTGGGGCGTGGAGTTTATCTTCCGATCTCAGAGGTTTTGATGATCTAAATGCAGTAAATTTTGTAAATATCGGAGAATTTGAGTTGACACCGTAACATTTGGATATATTCGAGCGCATCTGCACCTGTAAGTAGTGTCCTGAGCCGACGGATCTGGAAATTTGCAATATCCTTTACATTTTCCGTTTATACTTGGCGGTTTGAGCTACGATTGCGGTAACTTGTGGTTTAATTTTCCAATTTTCTTCAAACGTAGCAGAAAATCACCCCTTTCTCAAAATTTACTTATTTCATGCTTCATTTTGGACAAGCGGTGGTCATTTTTTAGGTAAATAAATGTGCAGGTCTTCATTTTAATTTCCATAGATCTACTCTTAGTATACATCCTCAGCATTTCGGATTATCTCTGTACATGCTGGAATCTTTGAAGCTTATCTTGTAATTTCCTAAGCAAAAGTTCGTTTTTAGCCTCCTTGATGAATTATAAAGAAAAATTCATGTTATTTGCATGCTTTTATGTGTGAAACTATGTTTGATCTCCAAGTTGAAGGGTTCATTGAAATAATTCATTCTTGTTAAAAATGAATTGCATTTCGCAGATTCTCCTGCCAAAACAACAACCTTAATACCTTCCATTCTTCTTCAACTGTAATATAATGCTCTTCCAGAGGATCTGTCCCTTATATTTCACTTAAATTGGAAATTTTTTAAGCAGGGAATGCCCCTAAACGGATACTAACAGAGAATATAATCACAGGGGTGTTATTTGTTTGGATGAGAAACAACGCGTTTCCCTATATTAATCCATCTTGTTTTACGATACTGTGCCTTCACACAGCAACGGAAAGGTAAGCAATTGTAAGGGGAAAAAAATACTAAGAATCTGCTGTGAACAGACCATACTAAATGAGGAATTGTTTTGCAGATGAACAACCTTACCTATGGGAAGCCGGGGCCGCCGTCAAGATTCCCGTGCGCCGCTTGCAAGATCAACCGAAAGAAATGTCGAGTAACCTGCACAACAATTCTGTAATATCTGTTAGTTGTTTTACAGTTTATTTTGAAAAGAACAAAATAGAATTATTGCAGCCTTTTTTAGAAATAGTTAACACGGCCACACTAGGCTTTGTACTTGATTGTTGTCAAATTACTTCAATTAGAAATTTAGAAATTTCTGAAAGTATTTACCTGATGGGCAATTTCTGAAACTATTTACCTGTGATGGGCGGCGTGGTGACTTTACAGGTGGAAACACCGAACGACATTAGAGAGGCCACTGCTCTACTCGAGCAGGAAGAGCTAAATAGGGCACTGCATAAAGTTGCCGAGTTGGAGAAAGAGCTCAGCACGAAGTGTGGTGAAATTGAATATTTGAATAAGATAATTGATTGTCTGAAAACCGAGAACTCTGCAAACGTAGAACAGCAGTCACAAAAAATGAAAGATTTGAAGGTTGAACTTACCCAATTGCGCGACTTGAACAAGGAACTTGAGCAGCAGAAAAGAGAAATGGCAAACAAGCTTGAAGCAGCGGAATCGCAGTTTCGTCCTTTAAGCCATGCCACTGAGGTGAGTTTGCCTGAAAAGCATTCCGCAATTCACTTTTGAGTGATTTCTATGTATATTTCTCAATAGAACACAGCGCATACGGTTGTTTAGAAATATAAGGGCTTCAAGATGTTCCTTGCTGACATGCAAATTGACACACACTCGCACTGCTTCCATGCAATCGACTGGCAACATATAAGGGATAACATCTGTCCCTTGTTTCATAAATTTACGATACCCCCAATTCTCATTAACAACCAATTAACATTAAATGTTACCCAACTAATGCTATCCCAAAGATAGCATTACTTCACTGAGCCGAAGCTGTACTAATTAACCAAAACATTTTCCTAAGTTTTGAGATCGCATACCTCGTACTGAGGCCAAATAAGACGATCGTTGCTGCCATTGGTTACACGCATCGGTAAACATAAAATTTAGTGGGACATATCACCAGCATATCGCCAAACTTTGATTTAACTTTGGTTTAACAGAAATAGATTTATCGGTTCCTGTGTCAGACTAATGCAATCGAAAGGAATCGATTACTATAGT